>JASDQU010819082.1:1403-35374 GCA_032191745.1 Picea mariana | reverse complement strand
AAATAGGGTTGTTGACTAATATGGATCAATGGATTAGGGGTTTTGGATTTCGTGGGATCCTATATATTGTATTGTATTGTAAAAAATGAAGATATGGTGAATATAATATTAGATGTGTGGCTCTAAACAGGTTGTTGGTTTTCCTGATTTGGGTTTTTGGGGTAAAATATATGTGTATTGTGTGTCTCATTGTATGTTTTCTATTTTTATTAAGAATGTATTTGAAATAATTTATTGTACAAGTTTAAATACACATTTGGTATCATATTTGTTTTTTTCTTCAGGGGGTCACCTTTGTGGCTAAGTTTTTGGCTCGACTCTATGATAAGCCATTTGTGGTATTGGTTCTTCAGGTGAAAAAAAATGGTGAGCAATTCAAAAATAAAGATCAAGAAATTTAATGGTAAAAATTTTGAGCTATGGAATCTCAAGATGGAATATCTTTTTGTAGACAAATATCAGTGGATCGTGGTGGATCCAGGTACTACACCAACAAGAATGTTAGAAAAATATTGGAAAAAGTTGGATTGAAAGGAGAAAAACACAATCTGGTTGTGTCTCTCATATTCAATATTACTGAATGTTTCAGGGGAAGATACAACCAATGAATTATTGGATAAGTTGGAGACTTTGTATCAGTCTAATTCCCTAGTAAAAAAATTGTTCCCATGGAAGAAGTTGTACAAATTGAGAATGAAAGATGGAAACTCAGTCACAGAGCATCTGAATGTCTTCAATGCCATGGTAAGTCAGTTAGGATCTGTTGATATTAATATTTCTAATGAAGATAAGTGCATGATTTTATTGTGATATTTACCATACTTTTGGGATAATCTGGTTGTGACCATAGGTAGTAATACTACTACTTTAAGTTTCGATGATGTGGTCTCATCCTTATTGTTGGACAAGATGAGGCGGAAGGACAAAACACAAAAGCATTATTTTCAAGAGCATGCTCCCAGGAAAGAAATAGATCTAAGTCATTAAGTGGGAGATATAAATCTAAAGGTAGATATAAATCTCTCAAAAAATTTGTAAAGGTATGTTCGAGATGTGGAAAAGAAGGAAACCACATGAAGCAATGTAGATCCAAAAGTGTTGAGAGATGGAAGGGGTACGATGATGATCCTTCTGTAGATGCAAAAACCTCAATGGAAGAACGAGGGGATGTGTACTTTTATTCTTTAAGAACGCATGCATATCATGAGTCATGGATGGTTGAATCAGGTGCATACTTTCATATGAATCTTCATAGGGAGTGGTTCTGCAAATATTAAAGACTGTTATGATGGAGGTGATGTTTTTCTAGGTGATGAATTGATAGCCAAAATCATAGGACAAGGAAAATTCAAGTTGAATCTCATAGATGGAAGGATTAGAACACTCCCTGGTGTTCTACACATCCCATGATTAGCCAAAGATTTGATTTATGTAATAAAAATGGATGATGCAAGGGTAAACAGAGTGTTTGAGAAAGAAACCTATAGGATGGTTCGAGGAGCAATGGTGTTGCTGAAGGGAGTCTGGTTTAGAAATCTATTTAAGATACAAGAAAGAAATATTAGTGATGGGTGGAAAAATATATGTTGTGGCATCAAAGACTGGGGCATATCGAAGAGAAGGGCCTTCGACTACTACATGATAAAGGTATGGTTGAAGTAATGTCTAATTTCTCTCTAGATTTTGATTTCTATGAACATTGTGTATATGGGAAGTAGAATCGGGTAATATTCCCATCTGGTGCAACGAGGGAAAATATAATTTTACAATTGGTGCAGAGTGATGTGTTAGGACATGTGTCGGTTCCATCACTAGAAAAATGTGTGTGCTATGTCTATTTTATAGATGAATTCTCAAGTAATACTTGGATATATGATCCAAATTTATGAGAGGAATGAAATGAAAGCATAGATCTATAATATTAACATTGATATGCAGTGAATAATAATAGAGATATAGTAAAAAATGACTTCTATTAAATAATAAATGTGTTGAAACTGTAAAAATCCAGACTTCAACAAGCCTTCTAGAATGGTGGCAGCTTATCTCTGAGAAGAGATGTGATGACTATGATCATTCACAAGAAGATGAGTACAATGAGGATCCAAAGTCTTTTTTACATCAAACATGAATTCCAAAACCCTTGAAATCCAAAAACCTAACCCTAGGAGATGAAGTGCCAAAAGTCAGGTAGGCCCCGTTGGGGTGAGTTGGCACATCAACTTACTGGGGTCTTAACTTTTGCATACGATCTCTGTTTTAGGAGCATGATAGCTTGTTGGAAAGGTCTATCCGAGGAATACACATTAAGTCATCACACTCTAAATTTGTAGTGAGTGTGATTATGGAGGGCCCAAAAAATGTTGTTTAGGGCCTCAAAATGGCCACAGAAGTTTAGGACCCGAAAATATAGAAAAAAACTGCTAAGATAAAAAAAAATGTAACTTCCAAGATGAAAGTTGTATGTGAGCCAAATGGAAGAGGTGGGTGGCCACTGATATCCACCTGGATCAATCCTCCCTCCTTAGGAAGAAATGGTCTCTATTTCCTTCAGTTCCCCCATAATATGAGGAAACTTCTACTAAATTTGGCCCCGGGTGAGTCACTTTCCTTGGTGTAGGAGTTGTCCCGCTTTGACAACTCGATAAATCTGAAGCTTCTGTTGGTGAGTTCCCTTGACCTGTGTTTCCATGATATAATCAATGGATTCCTATTCCATGCAGTCAGGGTTGAGATCTATTAGTGTCAACTGTTCTACTATCTATTTGGTGTACAATAAGGGTGGATAGTATGGTCGAAGGAGGTCCACATTAAACATTGGGTGAAAGACAAGGAAGGGGGGAATGTTGAGCTCAAAAGAATTGTCACCCACAATCTTGGTGATGGTGTAAGGTTCATAGTGAAGTGAATAAAGATTCTGATGGGGTCTTGTAAGGAATTCTTTCTGCAAGTGAAATCGAAATTTATCTCCCACCTGAAACTTATGTGGCAGCCAATGTTGATCATGGTGTTGCTTGTACTTGTCATTGGACTTCTATAAAATATCATGAACCTATTGGAAGATGTGCTGGATTCGTTCAATGAACCAGGTGAATTTTTCGGATTTAGTTTTCACATGGGATGGTTCTTCTTGTGTGGACGCAAGGGGTAGTGCTACATCCATGGGACCCAATGGTTGAAATCCCAACCGCACCTTAAAGGGGTTGTGGCTAGTTGAGTTATGTCTGAATTTGTTGTAACTATGATAATCATAGGGTAGACTCTCATCCCATGTGTGCGAATTCTTGGAATTGTACATGCGAAAAATATGCACGATCATCCTATTGACAACCTCGGTTTGGCCATCCGTTTGGGGGTGGAAGGCCATGGATTTGGTGATCCTTGTGGCCAGTCATGGCCAAAGGCTCAACCAAAATGTGTAAGGAACCAAATGTTCCGATTGGATATGATGGTTTGTGGTATCCTAAAATTTACCCACACTCATTCGAATAATATTTTGGAAGTGGCCTATGCTATGATTCTCCTCTTGCAGGCGACCAGAATCCCCATCTTGGAAAATCGATCAACAACCACAAAAACATAGTCATTTCCATGCTTGGTTGAAGGAAGTCCTGACATGTAGTCCACAGAGATGGATTCCCAAGGCCTGTCGAGAGTAGGAAGAGGGGTGTACAAACCTTGTTTCTTAATGGCCGGTTTGAAAATGTCATAGGCTGTGCAGGAAATGATATAAATTTTCACATCTTATCAGAGTTTCGGCCAATAGAAATGTTGCGACAACACTTCCACTATATTTTCTACGTCGAAGTGTCCTTCCACCCGTATGTAGTGATCTTCCCAAATCAAATTCACTCGCTCTGAATGCATATATGGCCCAGATGGAACAACAACCTATCCTGCAGATGAAAATCAGTGACAACTGTGTTTGTGCCCAATATCTGGTAGGTAGTGGTGAAGTCAGGATCTCACTTATAGAGTTGGAGCTATCCAAAGATCTCATATCCACAAGAGTGTAGCACCATGGTTAGTGCAAAAAATGGAGGTTGGCTAAGGTAGTAAATGACATGGTTGGTGCTCCTTGTCATATACTTGATGTTGATATGGAACTGCTGCAAGTATGTGGACCACTTCTGATGGTGGTCATTCTGCAATTTTCCTTGTGTTTGCATGAATTGTAGAGGCTTATGATCAATGTGGATGAATGTCTTGTTCTTGAGAATGAAATGCTTCTATTGGAGGCATTCTTGTACAATGGACTACATATATTTTTTTGTAAGTGGGGTACTTATGGACAATATCTGATAACATCTCACTATGATAGGCCACAATATGTCCATGTTGAGTGAGAAATGCACCCATAGCATAGTTTGAAGTATTTGTACCCATCTAAAAATATTTTTGTGGGTAGGGTAATGAGAGCATTGGGGATGAGCACAAGCACTGCTTCAAATCATTGAATGATTTTTGTTGGGACTGGCCCCACATGAAGTTTTCCTTTCCACTGCCCTTGGTCACTTGGCTAAGTGCCCAACAATGTGGGAGAATCCCAACACAAACCTGTGATAGAAATTGGCAAGGCCTAAGAAGCTTCAAATCTCAGTGAGTGTGGTCGAGGATGGCCAGTCAAGGATGACCTGGATAGTGGCTAGATTGACATGCACCCCATGCTCATCAACAGTGTAGCTTAGCTATTGGACTTTTTTCATGATGAAGGAGCATTTTTCCAAATTTTCATATAGCTTATGTTGTCGTAGAGTGTGTAGAACCAGTTGAAAGCACTACAAGTGTTCCACCCAATTATTCCTGAATATGAGGATGTCATCCAAATACACTACCACAAAATAATTGGTGAAAGGTCGCAAGATATCATCCATCATCCTCATGAAATTTGATAGGGCATTTGTCAAGCCAAAGGGCATGAAAAACCATTAAAAAATACCTACTTTGGACTTGAATGCAGTCTTCCATATGTTGATATGATCTATTGGGACTTGGTGGTAGTCACACTTCAGGTCAATATTATTGAAGTATTTTTCCTCCTTGAGCTGGTCAAGGAGATCGAAAATTCGGGGAATTGGGTACCGATTCCTGACTGCACTTTTATTTATGGCTCGATAATCAATGGAGAGTCATCGGGACCGTTATTTCTTCTACACAAGCACAATTTGTCTTCCACAAGGTGATGATCTTGGGTGGATGTGCCCCGTTTTGAGCAATTATTGGATCAGGTGCTAGATTTCCTCATTTTCTAACAGAGAGTGGTGATAGACTAGACCATTGGGTAGCGGTGCATCATGGGTCAGATCGATTGAGTGCTTGACCTGACAGTGAAGAGGTACCCCAATGGGCGAGGAGAAGATGTCTTTGTATTCTTCCATGAAGTTATACACTATCTTTTGCCGTGTGGAGAGACCTGATGCAGAGGCTATGGATGTGGCTGGAACATTCCGCTCACTTTGAGCGTGAATCACAAAGAATACAAACTTCCTGGTCTGAGAGATGACCTTCCTGTGTTGCTTGGTAGAGATCAAGGAATGGCGGTAGATGGGACTAACTCTGGTATCTTGTATAATTTCCTATCCAAAGCAATAATAAAACTGTGAGTCCTAGACTCATATACAACATGGCGTTTCTATAAATAAGGTTGGCCCAAAAGAACATCACAAACTTCAAGGGGGGCGACATCACACAATACCTCCTATTTTAAGGGATTGATGTCATAGTTCAGGCGACATTGTTGGATGATGCAAATAATTCTCCCTTGGCGGAGCCATCCGATGGTCTACTAAGACAGGTGTGGTGATGCCGGAAGGGCCAACCGCTTGACAACCTCTGCTGAGATGAGGTTCTTCTGGCTACCACTATCAACGATGAAGTGCAATGGAGTACCATTCACCCACATCTATGAATGAAAGAGGTGCTCACCTTCCTCTAGTTCATTAGGTTCATCGAGCTAGACCTTGGTGGTGGTAGCAATGATGGCACTAGGTTCTGCGTCAATGATTCGTCTCCCTTTTTTTGGTTCTGGCTCAGAGTCAGAGCTTGCATCTAATTCAAAGGCTTTCACCTTGGCCACCAATGACTGCTTTGAGGGACATTAAGTGGTGTTATGCTAGGGGATCATATGGAACTTGCACCATTTCCCAGTGTCTTTCTTTGTCTTCCCATTGTCCTTCTTTATTGGAGGTTTGGAGTGGTTGTACTGAGGATTTCCATCCTTGCTCTTCCCTTTGTTTTGTGGGTTGGTCCACTTTTTCCCTACTTCTGCTGTAAGAGGTTTGTAGACCCAAACTGTCATGTCTTCGATTTAACCTTCTACTCGATTTTGAAAACATATCAATAAGCCGTTCCCAAGGATGAAATATCCAGAAACTCCATTTCTATATAGATGTATTTATGTAGACCGTTGTGGTACTTGAGAACTAGATGTCGCTCAGAGTATTTTATACCTATCTTCATGTGAAAGGTATGGAAGACATTGGTGAACTCTGGTACTTTTTAGTCCCTTTCTTGCCACAGTGTGGTACATATTGTATATAGGTCATAATAACTTCCAATAGGGTAGTATTGTTCCTTAATAACATCCCTAAAGTAACCCCAAGTGGCTGCAACTACAAATAATGTAGATCCCTTTGTTTCCTTTTGTTCACAGAAAGTCTCCCACCAATATTTGACATGAGGGATGACCTTGAGTAGTGCAAATGTAATATTTTCTCTATTGAAAACATTATGGATAGAAAAATACCCTTCTAGAAGGTTTAACCATTTGTCTACACCATCTGCATATAATTGACCTTCAAATATAGGAATATCAAAGTTGATATGTACCTTGAAGGGGGTGTCACCTCTGCTTGAGGTAGATGTGTTTCCTATTGATATCCATCGAAGGATTTGCGTGAAGTTATACATCATATCATTCCTTTGTCATGAGAGGGATTCCTCAAGAAAATAATTAAAGGGATATCCTACCCCATCTCTTTTTTATTCCCTCATGGGAATCCATTGGGTTCAGCGAGGCCGATATTGCAAGGGCTCAACTGGTTCGAGTCCCAATTTCTTATACCTTGACCTTGTTGGGGACATGCACAGAGAAAAAAATGAAGAGAAAATCGCTCTAATACCAATGATTTGAATTTATGGGGGTAATGAAATGAAAACACATATATATAATATTAACACAAATATATAGTGAATAATAACATAGATATAGTAAAACTTGACTTCTATTAATTAATAAATTTTTTGAAACTGTAAAAATGCAGACTGAAACAAGCTTGCTAGAATGGTGGTAGCTTATCTCTGAGAAGCGATGTGACGAATACACTTAATTGAAATAAGATGAGTAAAATGAGGCTCCAAAGGAATTTTTGCATCAAACATTTATTCCAAAGCACTAGAAGTCCAAAAACCCTAACCCTAGTAGATGAAGCGCCAAAAGTCACGTGGGCCTCATTGGTGTAAGTTGGTACATCAACTTCCCGGGGTCATAACGTTTGCACACGATATTTGTTTTAGGTGCACAATAGCTCATTGGAAAGGTCTATTTGAGGAATACACATTATGTCATCACCCCCTAAATCCATCGATAATGTGACTATGGAAGGCCCAAAAAACGTTGTTTAGGGCCTCAAAACAGCCCCATAAGTTTAGGACCCGAAAATGATCAAGATTATTTTTGACACAAAATGAGAGCGAAGATATAATAAAAAAAATGTACAGAGATATATCATATATCCAATAATATGAAATATATATAGCATAGATATAACAATAAACACAGATATATAGTAATACACAATTTCTATTAATAAGTGAAATGTACAAAACTGTAGAAATACAGAGTGAAAGACTCACTAGAATGGTGGAAGCTTATCTCTCAGAAGATATGTGATGGCTACTCAATTTCACAAGAAGATGATTTTTATAATGAGGATCCAAAGGAATTTTTAACATAAATAAAATGAAAACCCTAACCCCAGAAGATGAAAATCCAACAGTTTTGTGGACCTTGTTTTGGGTAGATTGGTGTATCAGCTTCCCAAGGGTGTAACTTTGGCATACGATCTCCATTTGGGGTGCATGATAGCTCATTGGAAATGTATCGATGAGGAGATTCATTTTGGGGGATCAATTAGAGAATTTTTCTACCATTTAGGTGATTGATCATGAAAAAAAAAAAAATTAGGCCCTCAAAATGGCCTCGAAAATTTAGGAACCAAAAAACTGCTAAAAATAGTAAGTTTCCAGAAAATGGTTTTGAGCCAGTTGGAATAGGTGGGTGGCCACTGATATCCACCTAGATCCATCCTATATCCTTAGGGATAAATGGTCTCCATTTCATTGAGTTCCCATGGGATAGGGGGAAGAGTTTGCTGAATCTGGACCTTGGTGAGTTTCTTGCATTGCTGGAGAAGTTGCGATGCTTGGCTTGTGGAAGGTTTTTGAGAACCTGGTGTTGGAAGGGTTGGACCTTTTTAACCTGTCGGGCTATCTAGGATGACTGTGTGTAGAAGGAATATTTGTGATTTTCTACAATATTGTCAACCTTCTTCTATTGGATAGAAGGTGCTTGGATCGAGGCTGTAGTTGTTGGAGTGTCCTTCCATTCACCTTTTGAATAGATTATGAAGAAGATAAATTTGTAGTATGAGATACTACCTTGTAGCACTATTTAGGTGGGATAATATTCGAAACTAACTCTGGTAACAATGAAACTACAGGGTCGAGACTCATAAATAGTGCTACAGGGTCGAGACTCATAAATAGCATGGCTCGTCCAGATATATGGTTGGCTTAAAAGAACATCACAGAAATACAATGGGGAAACACAACATAATACCTCATCCTTGAAGTGATGGATGCCATATAACAATCGCCCCTGCTAGTTGACACAAATATCTCTTCCCTGGCGAATCCACCAGATGTTGTATGGCTGTGGGTGTGGCGTTGTTGACAATCCCAAATATTTGAAAACCTCTACTGAGATGAGGTTCCTCTAGCTTCTGCTATCAACAATAAAATGTAGTGGGGTCCACTTCACCCATATATGTGAATGAAAAAGGCACTCCCCCTCTTCAGGATCTATTGGTTCTTCTGGTTGAATTGTTGCAGTCACGACAATAGTAGTGGGGTCTGCGTCGATGATTTGTCTTCTACCAGTATTTTTTGAATCAAATTATGAATCAAGGTTTGGCTCCTTGTATTTGATATCAACCACCAATGACTATTTTGAGCGACATTCATCGGTGTTGTTCCAGTGGATTTTGTGGAAATCACACCATTTTCCAATGTCCTTCTTCTTCTTTCTATTACCCTTCTTTTCCTGTGGCTTGGACTAGTTTTCTAGAGTCTGGTTGTTAGGGTCGTCTTTACCATACTTTGGTTTTTGAGGATTTGCAGACCTGTAATCCCATTTTTTCTGGTGCTTAAACTTCTGCTCAATTTTAATGTCATATTGATAAACAACACCTAGTGATGATATGTCTAGAAAATCTATTTCAGTTTGGATGTATCTATGTAGAACCCCATGGTATTTTAGAACCAAATTTCGCTCAGAGTATTTGATACCTATCTTGGTATGCAAGGTATGGAAGGTATTGGTGAACTCTGGCACTTCTTGGCCCTTCCCTTGCCACAATGTGTTCCATCTCATCTACGGGTCGTCATAGCTGCCAACTAGGTAATATTGTTCCTTGACAACATCTACAAAAAAATACCATGTGGGCTCGACCCCATAGATTCTAGACTCCATATATTCTAGTGCGGTTGGAAATTTGATGTATGGAATTGTATGTACTAGACCAGAAATTCCACATGTAGTGGGAGTTTTGAGTAGGTATATGTCAAAACCAGTGAAGGAACATTGGACAAAAATAAATAATTTTTTTGGATATTTTCATGGCACTACTAGTTATGGATTTTGATACCAAGGAAGACCATGATTGGAGACAATGTTGGACATACATGGGTTTTTTGATGCATATTGGGCTAGATATATGGATAGAAAAAGATATACAAGTGGGTATGTGTTTAAGTTGTTTTGCGGAGAAATCAATCGGATGAGCAAAAGACAATTTGTAGTGGCACTCTCAAATAGACAATCTAAACACATGGCAACCACTAATTCATGTAAGGAATAAGTATCATTACAAAGATTGTGTTTAGGTATTATGTTGGTACAACAAAATGTAAGGATAGATTGTGATAGTCAGAGAGAAATCTTCCTGGAAAAGAACCTGACTTATCATTCAAATACAAAGCATATTGATGTTCAATATCACTTTGTGAGAAATATGGGTGAAGAAAAGAAAGTGTTTCTAATGAAGGTGGACACTTTGAAGAATTTTTCAAATTCATTAAAAAAATCTTTGAGGACTGAGAAGTTCTCTTAGTGTAGAGGATATATGGGAATTGATGCCCTAGATTGTTGACTATGGAACCTTGTAACCCCATGTATGCAAAGAAAACAACAAGTGGGATAATATTGGGTATGTGTTATATCCTTTACACTACTACATATAGTGTTTCCATTTCACTGAGCACGTGGGGGGTTTATAAGGGGGATGGAGACCCCCTATGAGGGGGTTCAAGGGAAGCGCCCCTGAAAAAAAATATTAGCACTTTTTTTCTTCCGTTTTTGGTGGTTTTTCGACACATGGTTTTCTCCAATGGTTTACTAATTCCGGTTAAGGAATTAGGGTTTTTATCTAATTAGGGTCAATGGATTAAGGGTTTTGGATGTTGCGGGATCCTATATATTTTATTTTATTGTAAACAATAAAGATATATGAATACAAGATAAGAGGTTTGGCTCTAAATAGGTTATTGGTTTTCCTAGTTTGGGTTTCTAGGGTAAAATATCTGTGTAATGTGTGTATGTCTGTGTATCCCATTGCATCTTTTTTGTTTTTATGAAGAATCTATTTGTAGTAATTTATTGTACAAGGTTAAAATCTACAATTTCATCCATAACTATAAGGGTTCTTTCAACCTCTTGGACCTTGGAGACACCTAACATGTAAGATAATATGGAGGGGGGATTTTGACCATAGACTGCCTCAAAGGGAGTCATATGAGTGGCACCATGGTAAGTTGTATTGTACAACCATTCATGAGGGGTAACCATTGAACCCATTGAAATTGTCATTTGGATGTGAATCACCTCAAATAGGCTTCCAATCACTTATTGATAGTTTGAATTTGACCATTGGTCTAGGGATGGTAGGCAGTGCTGAGATGAAATTGGATGCCTTGGAGCCTTAACAATTCTTACGAGAATTTACTTGTGACAATCATGGTATAAGATAATACATTGTGGCATTCCTTTTTGTGTGAAGATATTGTCCATGAAAACTTGAGCCATTGTGGAAGCTCTAAATGTGTGTTGGAGGGAAAAATAATGATCATATTTGGAAACTCAGTCAACTAAAACCATGATGATTGATTTATTACCATATTTGGGTAATCTAACGATGAATTCCATATATATATATATGTGTGTGTGTGTGTGTGTGTGTGTGTGTGTGTGTGTGTGTGTGTGTGTCCATATAATAGGTGGGATAGGGAGAGCTTGTAGTGTTATTATATTTTTTACCATTTCTCCCTTGTTGTGTTGTAAAATATCACATTATGCCACAAAAGTGTGGATTTGCTAATTCATTCCTTCCCCCCCAAAAAAACATTTGATCTATTCATAGGTATTATGAAAGCCAAAACATCCTGTCGTTGGTGAGGCATGGATTTTAGAGAGAATAATGGATTTAAAGTTAGATTATTTTCTTAAATATAGGTGGCCTTTATAGCGAAGATCCTCATTTTTCCAAGTGTAACCCGAAGATGCATTTGTTTCTATCAGGACAGGAGTGGGAAAAAAGTAACTCCACACTTTGATGTCATTTGCATTAGTATGATAGGTGCATATATACATAAGTAAATGAATCTTGGTCTTCCCCAACAGGTGACCATTCCTATCACCTACGACTCTTCATATTTACATTACAGTTATAAGTAATGTAACCACAAAGGATTATCTGTCCAAAATTACCCCCTTAATCCAAAGGGGTATGTGTGAGTCCAATAATCATTCTACACTTCTCAAATGTTTCTCTTCCAAGTGCTTTGGTGAAGATGTCCGCAATTCTATCATTTGTGGAAAAATGTCTCAGGTGAATAGTCTTGGTCTCTACATGATATCGAATTAGGTGATACTTTGTGTTAATGTGCTTGGTTCGATCATGGAATATGGGATTCTTGGCCAACTTGATTTCATAAGTATTTTCAACTAGAATATGATTCTAATTTACTTGTTTCTTCTGCAAATATTCAAGTATTCTCCTAATCCACACAATCTCCTTTTTCACTTCTGCAGTTGCCACATATTCTTCCTCTATTGTGGAATCTGCTAGAACTGATTGTTTACATGATCTACAGGAGACAGTTTCTAATCCAAGACTCATGAGATAACCTAAATTTGATACTCCATTTTCCTTATCCACATCAAAGTCTGAATCAAAATATTTGATCAGACTGAATTCATCCAGCTTAGAGTACCCGAGTCCAAAATATTGAGTTCCTTTCAATTAGTTCAAAACTCTTTTTGCAGCAGACCATTGACCTTCACAAGGATTTTGCATGAACCTATAAATAATCCCAACAAAAAATAAAATGTTTAGTATGGTGGTAGTAAGATAGATAATACTTCCCACAAGCTATTTATACTTGGTTGCATCCTCAAATTCATTCCCTTCTTTTGATGTGATTTTCAATTTTTTTCCCATTAGAGTAGAAACAGTATTGCACTCAACCATGCCAAACTTATTCAATAGTTATCCAATGTAATTATTTTGGGAGATGAATATTCACTTTGGATTTTGTATCACTTCAATGCCAAAATAGTAATGAAGATGTCCCAAATATATCATCTTGAAGCCTTTCTTAAATTCTTTATTTATGGATGAATTGTAGTTCTCATTGTTCCCTGTTATGAACATATCATCTACATATACTACAAGATACACAATATTTTTTCCAAATTTATTGAAAAAAAAAGTTGCATTGCAAGGTTGAAATGCTTGAAATTTAATTTTAGAAGATGCTCAGCTAACTTTTCATACCATTCTTGTGGTGCTTGTTCCAAGCCATATAAGGATTTGATGAACTTGCATACCTTATGTTCTTGTCCTTTCACAACAAATCCTTCTAGGTGAGACATGAACACATTCTCTTTCAAGTCTCCATTCAATAAGGAAGTATTCATATCCGTTTAATGTATTTTCCATCCATTTTGTGCTGCCTTCGAAAACAAAGTGTGGATGGTTTCCCATTTTTCTATGGGGGAAAAAATCTCCTCATTATCAACACCTTCTTTTTGTGCAAATCATTTTTCCACGAGCCTTGATTTGTGATTTTCAAGTAAGCCATCTGATGTATACTTGTTCTTGAATACCCACCTGCATCCAATTGGTTTGGTTCCATATGAAGGGTCCACCAACTTTCATGTCCCATTCTTGATGAGAGCATCATATTCCTTCTACATGGCTTATTTCCATTCATCATGAGAATAAACTTATTTAAAAGAAGTTGGTTCAAGGTTAGTAGATAAATTAAACTCCCAATCATATGAAACATTCATATCATCTACATCACTTAAATTTGAATTATCTACATTACCTCCATCTTGTTTTGAGGAAAATCCGGTTCCTATATTTCCGACCTCATTGGTATGGACACTTTCAATTGTTTCAGTGAGCCATTTTGGTGGACCTTTCTGATATAGTCTAGGTTTTCTCAAATGATTGATATGGTTTTGAGTTCTCATCAATCCTTATATTTTCAATCCTCTCGATCAAATCATCCAAATGTTCTTCATAATGAGATTCCAGAGATGGACCCAAGATAGGGATACCCCCTTCAAGATGTGGATTCTCATCATCAAATTCATGATATGTCTTTACACGAGCGAATATGTCTAGATGATCAAGATGCATCTCAACAATTTCATATTTCTTGGAGGATTCAATAAAGATCACATATCTGGAAAGTATTAACTTATTGTTTGTCTCATCATAAAGATGATAACCCTTGGTGGTATTTGAATACCCCAAGAAAATGCACTTCCGACTCCTTGCATCAAGGTTGCTTCTTTTCTCCTTAGGAATCAAGGCATAACATGTGGAACCAAAGACCCTGAGATGCTTCACCAAAGGAATGTGGCCATACCACATTTCATATGGAGTCTTTTTTTATATAGCATGATATGGACACCTAAGTTTTACATAAAATGCACATAGAATTGCATTATCCCAAAACATCAATTTAACATTTTTGAAAAACATCACGGAATGAACCATATTTAGGAGTTTCCTGTTCATTCATTCAGATACACCATTTTGTTGAGGATTGTACGGAACTGTTGTTTGATGTTTTATCCCATGTCGGGGAAGGTAAATTTCAAATTCATTAGAAGTATATTCTCTTCCATTATCATTGCAAAGAGAGCCAATACGAGACTGATCTTCATTTTGAATCCATATATGAAAATTTTTAAATGTTTCAAAAGATCAAGTGATTTATCTTTCAGCAAGTACACCCAACAAATTCAAGTGTAATCATCATTAAAAGTCATGATATATTTGTTTCCATTTGGAGAAGGAACATGCATAGGGCCACACAAGTCAGAATGAATCAACTCAATTTTTCTAGATGCTCTGTAAGTATGAAATGGTTTCTTGTTGTGTTTTCCAAGGATGAAAGCATCACATTGTTTTAGTTTTCTAGGAATAGTAGGAAGACCAAACACACCATTATTTATCAATAAACAAATATTGTCATAATTAATATGACCAAATCTATCATGCCACAAAGGACTAGATGGAATTATACCCAAGTCATGATGAGATAGGTATGCAACAATGTGTGTATGGGTAGATGTGCCATTTAGCTTTAGTAGTCTTCCATCTTCCATTCCAGTCATGACAACTAGTTGTCAAAATCATTCGTTATCTCAAATTTTCCACCAAACATATGAAAAGAGTGGCCTTGTTGTCTAATGTGCAGAAGGGACAACAAGCTTCTTTGCAACTCAAGAATATAAAGTACATTGTGCAGAAGAAACTCCTAGAATCCATGAAACTTAAACCTAATGGTGCCCACTCTTGAAGGCTTGAGACTGGATCTATCTGCAAAGTATACCATGCCATCTACATTGTCATCAAATTCTTTTAAGAAATCTCTTAGAAATTTCATGTGAGAGGTCACTCCTATGTCAAGAATACATGCATCTCCCCAAGAGGAAAATGAAGTATTAAATAGATCTTCAGTTACTCCTATATTGAAATAGGAAACAACATAATGAACATGTGATTTACCTTTTGCTAGTATTGAATTTATATCTCTGTCTTTTTTCTGACTCTATCTTTCTTATTTGATCTTCTACCATGGAAATATGATTTCGGTGGCTTCATGTGACCTCTTCATTCTGTAGGAGGTACAATGAAGGTTGATTTTTTCATGGGGATTATGCCAACCCCCTATTCCTATGATCTTCTTCTTTCTGTCTCTTTTCTTACTTCCTATTTGTTTTCTAGAACCTAGAGTACTGGAAGCCCCACATAAAGATGCATTTGATGATACAAGAGGGTGTGTTTCTATATCTTTACTCACATGATAGAAAAGAAATGTAATGAATCTTCTCCAATAGAAATCACAATTATCTGCTATTGCACCAAGAAAGCAGTTCAATTGTATCAACAATATTACATAGCATCATGGATTAAATGGTTTTGGCATTTAAATATGATATCATAACCTTCAGGAATTATATAATATTTCTAGCCATTATATAATATTTAAATGAGATTGGGACTTAATATCATATTTTCAAGCATTCTATAATATTTCTATGAGCAACAATCCTTCTTTGGGTTAGTGTCGAGGTCTACAACAACTATAGTTTTTATTTCTTTGATGCTAGCTCCTGCAGTGTCCTCCAAGGAAAGGGATTTCTTGTTGATTATCATCTGTACCTCCGCCATAATTTTTTGGAAAACCATATCAACATTAGTATCTTTAAGCGTCGCTGTCTCTAAAAATGATAGACCCTCTTTCTCACTAGAAAGTGTGTGTCGGGAGAGAATACACTATCTCAAATCTATTATGTCGCATTGCAGTGCTAGAAGACACCAAATTGTATGGCTCAGGAAAGAATATAACTGTGTGAGCTATCGATGGGAGTAGTAGTGGAAGTGATCCAACCCTAACTTAGTATCCTCATTTGGAGAAGTAAGGTGATGAAGGTCGTGAAGTTCATGAGAGAGTTTACTACTTCGCTCATAGACTAGTCATAGTGTTAGGCACTATCACAATTTGAATCATTTGAGGTAGGAAGGAAACCGTGCAAGTAATAGGTGATGAGTCAAATAAAACCATAACCAACAGCATAATAGGTTGAAAAAGTAAACAATGTGATAATGAATACTGATAATGGAGTGAAATGAGAGTTTCAGATATTAGGGTTTGAGTAAGAAAATTTTTAGGGTTTCGGGCTAAGAAAAAATGATACCAAACAATAGAAAATAGACGATCGACTGGAGGTCAGAGGTTCTAGTTGTAGAAATCTAATGCCAGGGAAACCAGATAGAGTATGGCAGAGACAATCCCTACATAACCATACTACGAAGGCATAGACGACAAAGGGTGTTTCTTGTATATGAGAGAAAACACTCATGGAGTTATTTCTATCTCTGATACCACTGTCATGGTAGGAGTGGACATAAAAGTAACTCCACACTTTGATTTCCTTTGCATTAGTATGATAGGTGCATATATACATAAGTAAATGTCTCTTGGTATTCCCCAATGGGTGACCGTTCCTATCACCTATGACTCTTCATATTTACATCACAATTACACATAATGCAACTAAAAAGGATTACATGTCTAGCTATGTCTCGTTGAAGTTCTTGGATCAGGCTATAAATTTTGCGATCAAGGAACCATTCATGGTGACCTAACTTCAACCAATCAATTACAATGAAGGAGAAAAAAAAGAGGGTCTTTCTTCATAATATTTTCTGGAAAGAGCATCAATTATGACATTCTATTTTCCCTTCTTGTAAATGATCTCATAATCATAGTTGAACATTTTGGTAATCCACTTACATTTCCCGAGGGATGAAATATGTTGTTCCAAAAAATATTTGAGGCTATGATGATCGGTTTTAATTTGGGAGAATTTCCCAAGCAAGTAAATATGTCATATATTCACCAAATGAAAAATAGACAACATTTCTTTTTCATATGTGCAATCCCCAAGTGTTGCTCAAAACGTTGTTTACTAATAAAGGATAAGGGTTTGTATTCTTGCATGAGAAATTCACCAATGCATTTCCCTAAGGTGTCACACTTCAAGAAAAATTCTTTTTGAAGTCAGGCATATGAAGTAGTGGAGTTGTACACATAGCCTCTTTCGAATCTTGGAATACTTGATCAATGATTGCATTCCAATTGAAAGCATTTTGCTTAAGGAAGACAATGAGATGGGTTGTAATTTTTCCATAATTATGGATTAACATTTGATAGTATCTAGTTAAACAAAGTAATTCTTTGCAAACTTTTAAGAGTGTTATGGCGAGGCCAATCCTTCATAGATTCAATTTTCTTGGGATCCTCTTGGACGCCTTTCTTATTAACAATATGTCCCAAGTATTCTACGTCTGAGGCCCCAAAGGAACATTTGGACTTTTTGAGAAAAAAATGATGCTGAGAAAGTAGGTGTAAGGGCTAATACACATGGTAAATATGGTCTTACTGAGTTTTACTATAAATGAGAATGTAATCAGAGAAGATGAGGACACAATGATGAAGAAAGAGTCGAAAGATACAATTCATTAGACTTTCGAAAGTGGAGGGTAGATTACATAGGCTAAATGGCATGACAAACAACTCACAATGGTATTCATGAGTACAAAAGATAGTCCAGGGAATATCAGACTCCTCCATGCAAATATGGTTATAGCTAGAAAACATATCAAGTTTGGTAAATAATTAAGCACTGGTTAGTTAATTGAAAATGTCATCAATGATGGGAATGCGAAATTTATCTTTGATGGTAATTTTTTTGAGAGCCTGAAAAATCATGGCACATGCACCAAGTACCTTATTGTTTGAGTACCATAACCAAAAGACATGAATAAGGGATGGTACTAGGGTAGATGAAACTCGTACCTAACGAATCTTGAAAAGAAATTTCAATCTCATTTTTCTAAGTGACTGGGTGGTGATAAGGACAAACATTCGGTGGAATACTAATAGGTACAATTAGGATGGAATGACCATGGGGACCATGGGAAGGTGGGAGGAATTGAGGTTTCTCAAAAACTGAGTGGTGTTTAGAGAGGATAAGATACATGTCTATATGAATAGTTTGGGATGGAGTCTTAAAGACTTTAATGCTTGGAACTGGGAAATAATGCCATAATAAACCTTTTTGACGAGTTTTTCCATTTGTTGTGAGATGACAATATTGGGGGAACCTATTGTGGTTCCTTGGAACTAGTAGAAATTCCAATCTTGTTGGAAGATCATGTATAATTTCTTGAAATCCATGGTGATGGGGCCTAGAGTACATAACCATTCAACACCTAGAACAATGTTACAACCCTCCATTTCAATGGAAAACATGTCGGATTTCAAGGAGTAATCACCAATTTGTAAGTGCACATTTTCATAGCGACCCCCACATTTCATGGAACCTCCATTAGTAATCATTATTTCAAAGTTGTTGATTGCATGAATATAACAATGGGTTTCTTGAACAATTCCTCGATGAATAAAGTTATGGGTGTTTCCATTGTCGATGATGATAATGACATTACGATGCTTTATATAGAAAATGTATTAATAAGAGTTTGAGGAGCTAAAGTACCAGTTAGAGCATGCAGAGAGATGATGGATTTTACCTTAGTTTGATCAAAGGGTGGATTGTTATCATCTACCCGAGGCATCGATTTGGGAGGAGAAACATCACCTCCATCTTCAGAAATATCCTCAGAAATGGCCATAGAAATGTTTTTCCCCTTATAAATTTGCCCCAAAAGTATTTTTCATCACTATTGTAGAAAAGTCCCTTAAGTTGGAACTTAGCCATTTTTTCCTTGGTTAATTTATGGAACCTAAGAGGAGAGAAGGAGGAGCTAGATTAGTGGGGGTAGGGACAAGTAATAAAGGAATTCTCTTTTATTTGAGTAGTGACCACTTGTTGTGGTTCTTTGTCTCTGTTAGTGTCTTTAAGACAAGTCGTAGGGTGAGCCATTAGGACATGAGCACATATTTCATCCTTGATACCATTGATAAAGCATTCATGGAAGAAGGTTTTTGACATTCCATCAGTGTGGAAATCCAATTTCTCAAAATTAATGATCTAGTATTCGACATTTCCTAACTATTTAAGCTTGTTGAAATGACCCAAATGATGAGTTTCTATGTCAAAATGTTCATAAAGATTGACAACAAATTGGGTCCAAGAAATATAGCCTCAGTGGGAATTTTTATGTCATTGCCACCATTCCCAATGTTTTGGATCTAAATAGAGGACACTGACATAAAGTTCTATTAATTTATTGATGATGCAATTCAATGAAATTAGAAACACTTCCATTTACGTGACCCATTCAATGGGGTCCAATCCATGAAATGTATTCACCTCCACTTTAGGAAAAAACAAATCGTGATCAAGGGGATTAGAATAAAAAGCCATGGAATGGGTGATTCGACTCCCTCTTGGTGTAAAGGTTGTTCTATGGAGTTAGAGCCCTTCATTGATTCACAAAGGATATCAAAGAGTTTAGTTCAAGTCTGACTGGCTAGGAATTAGGGGTAGCAATGTTGGAACTAATTTGAGCCAAAATTTGATCGGTTTGAGTTTAAGTTGCTTTGCATCAGTCCTATAATTTTATAAAGGATTTTTCAAGGGAACCAAAGTAATTTCAAAATTATTGGTTGTGGGTTTCCATTTAGGGAGGGTGCACAAGTAAAAGTGAAAGGTGAGTAGGGGAAAGGAGCAAGTGGGTCCACACAAAAAGGATTACTAGATAGTTTTATGAAGAAAATCAATGCAAATAAAGGAATCTAGTGATATAGGTCCCAAATAAAGGTGCTATATAGAGAGGGTGGGTCCACATACAAAAAAATGACTTGTGAAATAGGGGTACCATTGCAATTGACATGAAGAGAGGAATACATTAAGATAGGTCCCAAATAAGGATGTTAGTGGGATAATTGTTTTTTGGATTCTTGTGGATTTATATGCATGGATGAATAGTATTAATCTCATAGAAAGCCCAAATTCTAAATACTAAAGATTGTGTAGGAATTTCACAAACTCAGTATAGGAAGCAAGGTTTCCCGAGACTAGATGTGAAAAACTTCAACATTGTTTCTATTTTGGTTGCAAGGGGTAGGATTTTGAAGGTTCCTAAGGACAAGGGAGTGGCCTGAGCTATATCTCTCTACTATGGTTGTGGGTTCCAATAGTTGTACTCAACACAATATCTCAGGGATATAACTAAGGAGGGTTAATTGTACCCTTAACCGTACTACCTGATTACCTAGGTACACAAGAGTATTCTTCCTAAGTGTTATTCTCATTGCCACTTTAGTAGTTAGGTGGTCAAATAGATGAGATATGACTAGTTTCAAGATACCTATAGGGCTGCCAATATACTTGAGGGTACGTGGAAGTGAAATTTCATTTATAGGTGATGTCTGATGAAATACTAATCGAAAGGGTACCAAAAGGGGTTATATGGGTTTCCAACAAGGTGACGTTGTGTGTAGTTCCTAGGTGTATTCTTTCCCAACAATAGTTTTACCCACTTAACGATATATCACTTTGGTTCTTTATAGACGTTGGAAGGCGTCTCTAGCCTAGAAAAAAATTCTAAACATTTGTCGATGAAAGTGATCTCATACCACTTGTAAGGTACCAAATAGTAATATTCAAATCAAGAGCACATATATTATCAAAATATTTAGCATAAAGAAACAAAACATTGAGCACAACAACAATATAGGCCAAGATATGATATCTTTATCAATATGGAAAGCATTGTTCACTTGCCTCTTTGAGGGGGAAACCTTCGACAAAGAATCCCTCAAGTAACAAATGGTTCCACAACACAACTTTTACAATGCTTTCTACCTATATATATATATATACACACACACACTACTACTACTACTACTACTACTACTACTACTACTACTACTATATTCTTAAGAATATTCTAGAGGAGGAACCTTATAATAAGTCTTCCTAGAATATTTGTGTTCACATTATTACATAGGACTTATTTACTAGTCATGCCCTTTATTGCATAGTAATACATAATATTCTATCTACTTTAGGGTTTAGAGAGGTTATGACCGTAACAAAATTATCATCTAGTGTGTTCCTCAATCTAAGAATATTCTCTTGAAATTGTTGAATTTGTTTTGTAATTGGAACTCTTTGCAAGAGATTTGTTAATTTCTTAACAAGAACTTTCTCATACTATCCCCATAATGTTCTATCAGTTCATCTATAAAAATAAACCGACAAACAATGAAGTACTCTTTGTGGCTACAAAGCCATCGACACCACACAAATTTATTAGGTTCAAAATACATAGATGCAATAATTATATTTTGTAGAGTTGGTACTTGTTGTGATAAAAGATTTGTTCCATCTAGAATATCCATGTTATGGGATCATTACCATAAAATTTCCTCATATTGATATTGGGAATGAAGTGGTTTCATTAGGGATATGGGATTCAAACCTCTTGTTCTAAACATCTGTTAAAATGTTATCCATGTGTGACTAGGAGTTGATCCACTTGTTCTTTGTATCCTCTTCATAAGGAGGATAATCTAGGATAAGAAGGTTTGTTAAATCCTTTATCATGTATTTGATATATTCCTCAGTTGCATATCTTTGAGATCTTCTATTATTTCCATGTGTGACTTGAAATCATCTTTAATGTTTTGGAATTATTTTTTACCTACCAGACCTTAAATTCCATATCTTAATTCTATTCATGTGTCAAGGATGATCCTTCAAAAACCTTTGCATGAGTTTCATTTGTCATATGTCTATACATGATGGGAGAGGGTTTTGTAGGGTAGTATGGGAAAGGATGTTTTAGGCTCTATATATCTTTGATATATGATTAGGTTTTCAATAGTAGAACTAGGCTATTGTTTCACGATGTTGACTAAGGAAGATGGGTTGTAACCATAGTTGTACTACCTAATTCCTAGGTGTGCAGGAGTGATATCCAAAAGTGTTGTTATCATTCTACCATAGATAAAAGTAGTTGAAAGGTGACCCAATTCTATTCTCATGTATGCCTATGGGGATTTAAATATACTGTAAGGTATGTGAAATATCAAACTCATAAACATATTATGTATAATATGGTACTACTTGATAAGTACCAACATATGTGTCATGAGAATCTCATGATTCCCCCACCTATATTCTCTTTTTGTATGCATCCTAGATGTTGGTACATGTATCTATCCTAAAACTATACTTGTTGTAGAATAGAGAAAAATTTCTGAAATTGGGATCTCCATAACCCTTGAATACTAATACAAAATCATTGTCTAAAAATATTAAAAACATGTTTACCGATATAGCGTTTTTTTAAACACTTTTTGAATCACCCCAAATGGACCCCCCCATCAAAAGTTGTTCCAATTTTAATTTCACATACCTTTTAAAGACTTTAGTTGGGGTCTACTATACTAGCTAATGTTATCACCTTGTTGATCCTATCTCCAAGCCCAAAGCACTTACCTATCCAACTACATTCAAAATGAGCCTCACCTTCATAGCCTTCACACATTCAGGGTTCCCTTCACACTTAGAAAAATTTCCATTTATATTTTAGTTGTTGGAATCCCTCATGAATATCTAAAAACTTGGTTTTTGCCTTCGTTTCAAACTTCATTTCCAACTTGATTTCCAAATGGAGCTTGTTTCCCAATTATGCCCCCTTTTCACTTGTTTTAGTGATTTCCTTGGTTGATTTCCTAATCAATCCCCCTTTTTACTTATTCGAGTGATTTCCTTGTTCAATTTCCACATTGGGATCAATTTATCAGTTAAACATGTTTTGCACGTGTTTAAGTGTTGCCATGGAAATTTCCTAATTGAGCCCCCTTTGCACCTATTTGAGTGTTCAACTTCATCGATTTTCAAATTGTGCCCGATGTTCCCATTGGGATCCCTACTCACTTTTTAAGTTTTCACCTATCCTAATTTCAGAGTTCAGGTAAGAACATTTTTACTTCAAAGGAAAAAAAAAGTTTTGAACTATAGGGGGATACGTGGCTCAATGAGAAGAAACATAGACAAGAGTCTTCATATGGATGATGCCTATTATTTCCATGTGGAGTTAGAGGGAGATAGGTGACCTTATAGGAAGGTGACACATGACTAAGAATCTACATAAGGAAAATAATCTTTGTGTCAGTCAAGAATATTTCAAGGAATCTTTGCACAATCGTTTAGGTGTTTGTAGAGGTTTATTTTCAGATCGTACACGATTCCCAAATCATGCCCTTAGATAAATTTATAACTATTTTTTGTAGTCAATTTCTTGATCAAGCCTTAGGACACCATCAATACCTTTTCTCACTTTATAAGTGTTCATTTGGCTTGATTTCATAGCTTGAGTGAAGGAAAAGAAAAGATCTATACTATGGTGGGATATGTTACATGATGAGAAGAGGAAATGTGGATGAGAATATCCATGTGTAAAATGTTACCGCCTACCATGTGGAGTTTGAGAGATATAGGTGTCCATATAGGAAGAAAACACATGGAAAATAATCCCGACATTAGCTAAGAATCTTCAAGGGAATATTTGCACATTGTTTGAGGTGTTAGTGCAAGACAATTTTGAGATCATGCCTAGTGCCCCTATTGGTCCCCTTGCTCACTTTATAAGTGTCTGATGTAGTTAATTTATATATCAAGCCTAGTAAATTCATCAAAACCCTTATGCACCATTTGATCCATTCACCATGGTCAATTCCAAAATCAAGCTCGATGCCTCCATCGAGTCCCTTTGTACATTGTTCGAATTATTTCCTCGAACCTCCTACTCAATTTCGAATTTCAAATACATTCACAAGCATTCAATTACAGGGGAAAGTGAACATATGTACTCCAAAGATACAAGTGAGCCAAAGAGAAGAAGACACCTAGATGGGGACTTCCATGTATGTAATGTAACCATTCGCTAGGGGGATTTTGCATGCATTCTTCTGATTTTTTGGGCCCATAAGTACGAGTTAATTGGAATTTTAGTTAAAATATCCCACAAAATTAAAGGACTATTTGAAACTATAGAGATCAATATGCCTTCATAACCAAATATCGATAAATTTTTTCTAGCAACATATAAATACAAATATTTTAATGCTTTTACACAAGACATTACTCATTTCTAAAGCACGATTTTTTTGTAGTTGAATAGGGAGAAACAAAGACCAAAGTCATCAAAAATGAAATCTCTACCTAGAGACTCACAATTTTGTAGTATTGTAGTAGTAGGTGGATTTCTCTTCCTTCCACTTCTCATCTCCTTCATTATTATTCTAATCGTAAGCATTCTCTGAGTAGCAAGTTCTATAGAGGAGAACAATAAATCCTAGGATAGTGTTCTTTGTAATCCCTACCCATAGATACGTTTTTTACTAATTTAATGGTTGTTTCAAATATGAGACTTATTTAGTTCCCAACACTAAAACTATTGTTTGTTGAACAAATTGTTGAATTCATTATGAAATCAAGACTGATCCTATATCCACTGGTTAATAATCACTTCAAGAAAGTTATGTTGTGTTTATATTATTCATTTTATTATTATATAATGCTAAGTAAGACAATCTGTCTATTATTTTCTTTCCCATTGGTTTTATTTCTAATAAATATGTTCTAGGAAAGTGTGTTTGCCTCCTACCATGCCCATATTTGTTTTCTCTAGGTTATTTTTCTAGCCTATATCTTGATTCCGACATTTCTAAATATTGTATCTATGGATGGAATCATGTCAAAACCCCATGTTGGATTTCCCACCTTTAATTTTATTCAAACTAAAAGCAACCACCTTATTCGTTTCAAATCCATAACATAGATAGAATCCATGCACCATTTTCTCTTTTATAAAACTAGTTTGAGCTTCATCTATTTAATATGTTTCCCTTGAGTGATGCTCAACAACAAAAGTATTCCAATAGAGAAAAAACACCTTCAATAACACTCACACAAGCAAATCAAAGATCAAGACATCAATGCTTCTATGTGGTAAAAACCTTATGGGGAAACATACATGGCTCTAACCAACATGTACACTTGAGGCAATTTATTAATGCAAAAGAAAATATGTTACAGAGAGATTCTCACGACCGATCATCAAAAAATGACCCTCCATTATATTTAAATAGATATCATGGACCAATTGGGTGCTAAGCCATGTATCAATGTAGACATTAAGATCGAGGAGAATATGAGTTGTCAGATCACTTTATGTTGGGAATATATCATGATAGTTGGATTAGAAATGCATACTAATGCATATTAAAGAAACAAACTAAGAAACTCAATTTAACCTAATGACACATTAGATCAAGTTGATCTTAACTAACTCCTAAGTTTCCAAATATCCTAATATCACTCGTTAATAACAACTTGGGATAGGATTGAATTATTTACAAAGGTGACACAATAGGAGAAGGAAGGAGGAATCTGAGCCTATCCCTCCTTAATGACAACTTCTTGACCTTATAACATATATCGGAGTTTAGAAAACTTCACTTCTCTAAGAGACTTTGTGAAAATGTATGCAACTTCATATTCTATATGGAAAATGAGTAGTTCAATAACTTGATCATGAATGATCTTTATGATGAATTTCTTGTGTAGTTCGATGTGTTTGATACACTAATGTCGAATTGGATCTTTGGCGAGATTTATGGAACTTTTATTTTTGTACCAGAGGGTGGTCGAATGTTTTTGCTGGAATCCAAAATCTGAAAGGATATGTCAAATCCACAAGACTTTTTGACTTGCATTAATAGTTGCTCGATACTCTGATTCTGCTAAAGAAAGAGAAATATCCTATTATTTCTTACAATCCCAAGTGACATGTTCAATACCAAGGATGAAAACATAACATGCAGTAAAATTTCAATCATGAGGGTCGTCGTCCCAATCTGGATCAGTGAAACCAACCAACAAATGATTCCCCCCTAAACAATAATGTATCCCAAATTAAATGTACCTCGAATATACCAAAGTATCCATTTTTCTTCTTTCCAATGGATTTCACGAGGTGTTTGCATATACTAGGTAACAAGAACACCAACAAAGGAAATATCAAGATGGGCATGAGTCAAATATAAGATGCTACCAACAAGTTGATGGTACAAAGTGGCATCAAATCTGGTAGAATTACAAGTGGCAACAAGTTTGACTCCAGACTAGAAGGGAGAAGAAGCTAGTTTATAATCATGCATTTGAAAACGAATAATAATGTCACAAGCATACTTAGAATGGTAAATAAATATTCCTTCCTTTATTTGCAATACTTAGAGGCCAAGGAAATAATGAAAATAGCCTAAGTCTATCATTTCAAATTGCTTTTTAAGGTTGGATTTCACATGGGTTAAAATTTTTGGGTCACTACCAGTGAGTATAAGGTCATCAACATAAAGAACACAGATTATGAGATGTATTCCTAATTTCTTGGTATAGAAATTATGATCAAAATGAAATCTAGAAAATTTGGTATCAAGAAGAAATATATCCATTTTGGCATACCAAGCTCGAGGAGATTTCTTAAGACCATAAAGATATTTCTTAAGGCGACAAACAAGGATGGAATCATTTTGGACATATCCAATAGGTTGTTACATGTAGATTTCTTCTTGCACATCCCCATGCAAGAAGGAATATTTGACATACATCTAATGGACCTCCCATTTATGTGATGTTGCAAGGGCTAGAACGAGGTGGATGAAATTCATTTTGGCTACAGGGGAAAATGGTTCATTATAGTCAATGCCTTCAACTTGGGAGAATCCTTTGGAAAATAATCAATCCTTGTTTATTTAAACACTTCGATCTGATGCATATGTATTTCTATACACCCATTTACATCTGACAAGTTTTCTTTCTTTTGGAATAGGTACGAGATCCCAAGTATCATTCCCCATTAAAGAGCGATATTTTTCATCCATTGTTGTGTGCCAATCTGGATGACTTGAATCTTATGTAATTTTTTCTCAATCACGAGTCTCTAAAACTTGAGCCAAAACGTAAGATGATAGCTGGAACCATGAACAAGTTCGATGTTGATATGAAATATCTCTGACAAGATCACTAGTTGCTTCTTATGTTGAACACACCCATCTAGGAAGCAATGGTGTTGGTGAAGGTTCATGTTCAAGGGACTCATCTGGAGGAAGGTGAGAAAGAGGAGGTGGATTTTCATCCTCATTGTCATCATATGAAGAAGAAGAAACCATAATAGGAATAGAATATGGAACAAATGCCGAAGATGGCACAAATGTCTAATTAGGATCATAGGCCAAGATATTTTCATCAAATTTAACATCTCTTCTCATAATAATTTCATTGGAATGTGGTTGAAGAAGTTTGTAACCTTTGAAATATTCAAAATATCCAACAAAAATACACTTATCACTTTTAGGTAGTAAATCTTTCCTTTTCTCATCGGGAATGTGATCCCATGCTACACTGCCAAATATGTGGAAGTGGCTTACATATGGCTTAATTTTATTCCATGCTTCTTTTGGCATTATATTTTTTAGAGCCTTTGTAGGAGTGAGATTTATTATGTAATTTTTCACAGTTAATGACTTGTTCCCAATAATGAAGAATTAAACCTTTAGATTGGATCATAGAATTAGTCTTTTCTTTTGATGTGCAATTCTTTCTTTCAGGAACACCATTTTGCTGTGGTGTATATGGAAAGATATGTTTCAATTGAATGAATTGTGCAATGCAATAACATGCAAGTTTATTGTTCACATATTAACCTCCATTATATGTTCTTAACCTTTGAAGTTGATATGTATATTGTTTTTCTACAAGGGCCTTATAGGCCCAAAACTTGTCAAACTCTTCACTCTTAAATTTTAAGAAGTAAACCTAGGTGTGTCCAGAGAAGTCGTCAATCAAAGTTAAGAAATAATTTCACCCAGAGAAACAAGGAGAAGAAATAAGACCACAAAAATCATTGTGAACAAGTTGCAAAGGGGCCGAGGCATGCCAAGAGGCACATTTGTCAAAACTTTACTGATGATGTTTTCCAAGAACACAACTAACATAATAACCATATCTATAAGAAAAAATAGGAATACCAATCACCATCCATTTATTATATAGTTGTTTCAATTAGAGATATTTTAGATGACCAAACCGCTTGTTCCAAAGTTTACTCAAGTCATCATTATGAGCAACAAAAACTGATGGAAAAGATGATGACCCAAAATTTTCAAACTTGTACAACCTCGTAATATCATCAACATTTATAGTTGTGAGGACATGCTTAGGATATTTTAAATATTTGATTACAACTTGGTGAGGTGAAAACTCTATTATTTTAACTTTACCTGAATGAGTGATCTGACACAATGATAGAATATTGCAGGAAAGACTTGGAACACATAATACATCATTGAAATGACCAGTATACACCTGAAATTTTCTAGACCCTACAACACCAAGAGATCTTTCATAACCAACAAATATTTTCTTGGTGTTACATTAATTAAGAGAAAAGTGTATGGATTTACCCTTAGCCATATGATAAGATTGTATAGAGCTAATAAGCCACTCATAATAAGAAGAATAAGTAGAAGTTGCATTGAAGGACAAACTACAAGAAAAACATGCATGTCCATGAGAAGAAGAAGAAGAAGAATCAATATTGATGTTGCACATCTTCATCACTACTTCTAAGGATTCCATATTTTTAAAGAATTTATACTCTACATGACCATCCTTCCCATGAAAGTTGCAATGTGTGTCAATCTTCTTACTTTTGTATTTTTCTCCTTTGTCACCATTAGGAACAGAAGCTGGTGGAGAGGGTTTGAGACAATTGTTTTTCTTTTTATTGTGGAAATGATGTTTCTTCTTGGGATTCTTGGATTTATCTTTCTATTGAGACATAAAGGCTTTGTTGAATGTACCTACAATGCTAATTAATCCAAGTTGCAAAATCTTATCTTGCTCTCAAATCATAGAATAACAAAAGGACTCAAGAGAGGGTTCTTTATAATAACTCCCTAGACCTTCTCTAGTGGCATAAATGGTATATACAAAAATAGAATATGTACTACCAAGCTTAGCAAGAATAGAATATATGCATCGATCTTCTTGGAAATGTAGTTTGTAGTATATACATAAAATTCTAAGTGTTTTGAACTTAGACAAGTAATATTCAATGCAAGGAAAATCATTTGGACTTAAATTTATTAATTTGTTTTCCAACTGGTGGGCTTGAATAATATTGTGTTTACCAAACAAATAATCAAGATTTTCCCAAGCTTTATCTGGGCCATCAATTCCTTGTAGGTGAAACCTTAAATCATGAGAGGTGGGCATTCCAATCAATTCACATGATTCATCATTATTATTATCCCATTTGACTTTATTTTCAACATCATAGGGGGCTTGTTTTGTTCCCAAGGTAATCTGATACAATCCTTTACTTCTTAGTACATTCTCCATTGATATTTCCATGAGAAGTAGTCGGTATTGGTAAGAAAAATATCACTAGGAGAATCCTTATTAAAATATGTAGATAATATAGTTTTACAAGTTGAAACCAATTTTTTGGATGGAAAGCTTTCGAAAAAATAGGTCGTTTATAAAAAAAGCGACATTGAAAATGGACTTTGGACGTGAAAGTTATGCCCTTTAAAAAAAAAGGCATAAATGGTAACCAAAGAGCCACATGGAAATTAGAATTTGGTCACGTGGTGATGCTCCTCCTTATATAATTGTTCCTATAAGATCTCTTTTACTAATAATTTACTTATGAAGTGACCCACTTTTATAGAACAAGTGATAAGACTTCAAGAACCATTCTAAGATAAATTCTGGCAGAACTATGGCTTTAACCAATCTCATATGTCTCCTCCATTCATGAATGTAATCGAAAATGTGCGTAGATTTATCTTGTTCAAAGTTGGACAAAATCTTTGTACCGGTGTCGTACTAGACAGGGAGTTGGAAGAGATTGAGAAACACCATGGAAAGTTTACCAAATGTCACGTACTTTGACCTTTCTATATCTATATACCATTTTGCGGCGACCCCAGTGAGGGTATGATAGAATAAACATAACCGAATTGAGTCATCGTTTAAAGAGTTGGATGAGCACCATAAGTGAAACATCGTTACATGGTCTTGTGGATCTTCACCAATTTTCCCTTCAAAGTTCGGAATGTCTGATGGTAATTTGGTGGGAGCCACATGTCATCTTAGGTCGTGACGAATCAGGTCATTCATTAACTTAGACAAGTTTGGAAAATGGAGAGTTTCCAGAAAAGGTATCTTGGGCTGCATCATCGACTGATTAATAGCTTGAAAAGAGGGTCCTGGATTGTAACTGACACCAGGTTTTCAGTAAGAGTTTGTCAATGGGCCAAAGCTTTGGGTAAAAACTTGTTGGATTTGGTTAAACGGACGATAACCTCCACCCATCTGATTCCCGAATGGAAGTGAAGGGTTTCCCCCTACGATACCATATTGAAAATGAGATAGTCCTTGCATGGTTTTATACTAACTGAGAAAGGAGTTCCCCCCTGACGACATCCCTTGCATGGGATTCCACTAAGCTTGCAAGGGGTTTCCACCTGTTGGAACTGCATATGTGGTGAAAGGATTACTCGTGAATCCACTATATAATGTGGATAGCGTGGAAGTTGAAGGCATGATAGTGGCACTCTTAGAAGCACACCAACCTCTAAAGGGGTAAGGCCCTGAAGAAGGGAAATCCCCACTCCTAATGGATGGAAATTATGGAGGAATGTAACCTCCACCCCAAGGGATCGATTGGTAGGGAATTGAATAACTCCGTGCACAAATTTTAGAAACTTGGGACATTGACTAGGAACCATTCAACCCATTGACCTTGCTCTGTGATGACATATCGAATTAAAAATCATTTGACATTGACAAAAATGACATGGCTATACTCATGGATGGAGTAGAACCAATGGCGAGCGGAGGGGTGTTACTGATCGGAGCGACTATGGTGGAATTAACCACACTAGTCATTATGTTGGACACATGAGGTAGAAATATACCATCGGTGAGTATTGTCTAAGTGGGATTTGTAGGGACTCCTGAACCAGAAACTTGTGAAGTGTCAGCCATAGTGGCCTAGTGAAGAAGGATACTATTAGTAAAGTTTGATCTAGGAAGGGTAAATTTCACCACTGGTGATGAGAAAGTTCTAATTAGCAGAGGGATATAACCTGGAGCGTATTCTTCAGCTCCGATATATTCAACTGTTACAACCTCTGGATCTGAAGTATTAATATTTTAGGGGTTTTTATCTATGATCTTGACTGGACCAGTCAGTATGGAAGCACTGGATTGATCAATACGATGCCTTAAAGGAGGTGGGTGACAATTTTTTCTAACTTCCTCTTCAGGAGGAAGACCTTGAATCCTCCTTGATCTACAAGGTGGTTGGTCAACTACTTTGAGTTGTCAACTTTCGAGTGACCACATAAATGCCTACCTAAGAAAGTATACGATTGTGGAGAACACCACTTATAAAAATACCGAATGGAAACAAAAAACATAAATGACCTTTCTAATATCTCGACTTTGGTGGATTAGGTCCTGAGATCACAATAGTCGTAAGGTAGGGTAAATTCCTTTCCAATGGAGGCATGGGTTGATTAAGTCTCATGGACCAACGGACGAAGGAATGAGAATAGGTTATCTCAACTTCCACTAACTCTCCTTATCCATTGCAAGTAACCATTCTTCGTGGGGCACCCTACAGTAGTACTAAAAAGTGTGATAAAAAATACACCCTAGGTAACATGGAAAACCCCTGTAGTCACCTCTGTGATCCCTCAGAATGATCACTAAGGTCACAAAATCATAGTCAGTTTCTGGGGGGTACAATAGAAAGTTGGGATCGAACGTATGGTCGGGGTAGATAATATCAAATCCTCTAAAGCACTACCTCTCATGGAAGTATGGGTTCTAACGAAACCCCCAATATACGATCTCTTCACTACACTCAGTTAAGCTATGGAGTCGTATTTATTCGGCTCTCCTTTACACAAACTCATGTTTATCTCATGTGTTAGAGGAGTCTCCTGGATATACTTATATGAAAATTGGATTTAGGCTCTCCCTAGCTTAGACTCCTACATTTATTTTATGACCTTGGAGAAATTTACTCTCCAACCTAAACCAAGGACCTATCCCGTAACTAGTTTGTTCAGCCTACAAAATGAAAGGTTCTAATAAATTTTAGTAAGCGTTCATTTTATGGGGATTTTTTTACTCACAAGGTACATATGAAGCTTATGTGATGTTTTGATGGAATCAGAGAAAACACTTTAAGAACATAAGCAAAAATGAATGTGGTTTCTTCACTGAAAATAAGAAGTGTTAATCAACGCTTCAGAAAAACAAACTCTTTTCCTTTGTATTTGTGAAAATGAAGGCAATATACTTTTGAATGTAGGCAATATCTTTAGACTACTGTGCACTGTAGCTCTAGGATGGTTTGTAAACAATCATGCATAACAGAGAGAAAAAACTTGACACATTGAATTTATTTTCTTTTGAGCAAGGATAACTTTTACTGAAGTAACTACCTATCAAAACAATCAGAAAGCATGTAGGCCCGAGTACTAGCAAACAATTTCGTTTCTTGATAAATTATAAGAAAAGGAAAAAATGAAAGGCATATTTTATTTTTCTTTTTAAAAACGAAGGGAAAAAGGAAAAAAAAGGAGAAAGGAAATAATATATGACCACTAGAAAAACAATCAATCTGGAAATCAACCCAGACACACAACTGATCCTTCAACTGACCTTAACCACCCTAAAACTCAAAGACTATATTACAAGCAAGAAATACCTTTTTAAACAAAGTATTATTTTTCAAAGACTTTAACCAACAATCCAAGCATAAAAAAACTTAGGAGATTCAATAAATACTGAAAAACCAACTTAGACCAACGAACTATGAGAAAAAGACTAAACTTTTCAAGACAAATACACAAATTTGTGAATGTGTTAACTACACCTCGTGGATATCTATAGGTCATACAATTGCAAAATGCAGATGTACATGACTTACAAAAGGAAAAGGCATGGATAAATTAGTTAGACTTGAAAAATAAAAATAAACCCAAAAGAAGGGCTTGCAAACACTTTTTGAAAAGTTTCTAAATGATGAAAGCTCTAAAAATAAAGTTGAGAAACATGAAAAACTGCAAAAACCTAAGACAACCAAAGAAACCCTAAAATTGACCCAAACTAGGAGAATCCCCAGTATGGTCTCCAATTTTATTATGGAATTTTCCCCATGACTTTGGTTCATGTCACATCATAGATTGACCAAGTGAAAGATGTAACCCTAACCCACACATAATACTTGTAATGAAATAACTACTTTATCAGAAACAAAAGAAAGTTTCACACCTTGTATCCTTATAGCCGGTGTAGTTCTCCGCTCTCGACCCTAAGACAGAGAAATATAACTGAATTATGATAACTTTCTTTTGTCTCCTATCAATATCTTGTTGTCCGTGCTCTATCCCAGATCCACATATTCTTCTCCATATTTCTTATATATATTTTAATGGTCCACAGGTTCCCTAATCCTAGTCCATTTATGGACAAACTCCTT
>JASDQU010819081.1:27993-51733 GCA_032191745.1 Picea mariana | reverse complement strand
CAACGATGCCAAAAATATCGAGCAAATTAATTAACGTAATCACTATTCATTAAATCATCAATATGGGGGAATAAGCTTAGAGGTTCCAACACTATATGTGTAGAGACTAGAGCATGAAAGTATCTATGGAAAAGAAACTACGCTCCTAGCATTGACTAAGACTATGCAAATTACAAGAATCTTGTTCATTGGGCAACAAAACAAGAAAGTGCTCCGCTAGCACACACTACAATCTTCCACTCAAGTATTTCCTGAGCGTTCATGTAAGCAATTATTATAACAAATCTCGTTCCTACCTTCAAGTGACACTGTTCTTTGTAATTACAAAAATAAACAAACAAGGCATGTGAAGCTGAGAAAAAGAGAAATCATTCATAATTTAAATCTAATAGATGTGCTAACTTGGCCAATAGTATCAAGGCTTCTCCAAGGGAACCAATCCCAATATTTCACCTACTCTAATGGTTAGGTGTTCAAGGGATTCAAAAGTAGAACTTCACTGATGAAATATAGACTGTAGGTAAATGAATGAAAACTACAACAAGTAATATAACATTTAATTAATTACATCTACTTACAATTTGCAAAGAAAATAAATTATACTTAGCTAATCTAATGCTAAGGAACTAAATTACAACATTGGCCAAGTTGAGGGGCCCACCCAACTGGCTTCCTGCTACAAGAGGATTGCAACACCAAAGAATGGTCATGCTCACATAAATCTGCCTGTGAACATCAACTTGATTGCTATCTTATTAATGCAAAAAGTTCAACAGTACACATTTAAAGTATACAACGATATGACATAAAATCTATCGTGCTCTAACAACTCCCAACACTATCTCTCAACATCCCCATTACATGTCGATATCTCCCTCCTTTTATACATGTAAATATATATTATAAAAATGAATTGTTACAACAAGAATAAACAAAACCCCCAAATGGAGGAATCACCCAACCAATGCACCTTTGAGTTTTCCCTGTTTAAGACACAATTGGTTATGATTTGTTGGCTTGTTGACAAAGGAGGAATGTGGATCTAATGGCTAGATCACTGCTGCTGAGGTGGGTGCCCAATTTGGAAAGTTTGGAAAGAGATCGCATAGGAAATCCGGGCAAGCCCAAATTTGAGAATCAGGCTTATCTCTGAAACCATCTCGAATTTTGGAAATCAGATTGCTTGATATCCAATTTGGACCGTTCTGCACAAAACCCATTTCTTGGATTTTTAAGATTCAACTGCATTACCTTGAACTATGTGCCTAAAGTTGACTATATGGAAATTGTTGTCTTATTTTGGTTGAATCATTGATCAAGACCCAGAGGATTGTGGAATCGACTTGGGCACACTTTGAATAAAAAGAAACCATATTAATGGCATTATCGATAAAACCCATGTCTGGGATTTCCTTATAGAAGTGCATTGATATGCCAAACATAGAGGTGGGTTACCAGATTCACATATGTGTTACTCGGTCTCAACCTAGGAAAAACCTTCATTAGAAATAATAAACTCTTAATCCTCCTAATCTCCCCAAAACAATGGCAAAGTCATAAATTACAACGTAATTACCTTATAAGCTTTGAATGACAATTCCATTAAAAATCTCAAAATAACACAATGAAGGGAGTGGTGATGAGGTAAAAAGGGAGGATTAGACAGTTAAAAGGGATTAATTGGTAATGAAAATAGTGTCAAATTGGAGGCCCAACAACTACAGGAAATTAGTTAACATTTTTTTTTTATGAGTTATTCTGCATGTAATGGACCTCAATTGATTTGGGGAACGTTGCATTATGGTATTAGAGCCTCTAGTTCAAACATAAGGCTTGTATGGGCCAACACGAGTGTGAATTGGAAAAATTTGTTGTTACATATTTCAGTTAGTGCGAATTTGGGGAAAAACAGAGAAATGAGAGTGAAATCCCCAAATTCGTGGGTAAATTTTGAGTTTTAATTCCTCAGAGCAGTCGAAGAGATGATCTGGGGCATGAATTTGTTGGTTGCAGAGTTGAATTCGAGCTAGAAGTTTTAAAATTCAATGGTTGTTGTAGTGCTAGGCAGAGTTTGAAGAATCAATAGTCGAGATCGTGTTTGATGTCAAGATCAACGACCTAGATTCATTATGATAACTTTAAAAATTTATAAGGTTTTGGCCCTTTAGAAGGTTGATCAAGTCAACGAATGAGATTCATTTTCGACTGTTAGGAAAATGAGAGAGAACGACGGTCTCGATTCATTTTTTGCCGATGGGAGGTTAGAGAAATTCAATGGTCAAGATTAGTTTGAACAATAGATCGATGACCTAGATTCATAGGGGATATGGTTGAAATTTCTAAGTGTTGGAAATTTTCTAAGAGAAATTGTCGACAATCGATGGTCAAATCGACGAATTTGGTGAAGATTTTCAATCAAACAAAATAAACATCTGATGGTCTATGATCAGGCGTCGACGATCCGTAAACGATAGGTCTATGGCCCGTTCATTTAGTCAATACAAATACTTTTTTGGAATTGAATTTTGTTCTCTATGTATGGGATCAACTCCAAGCTACAAGCAACACTTTCAATGCATGAACAAAAGTAATTTGTAGTTCATGTATTGATATAGATGGATGTCGGTGGCCTCCCACCTATTCCAACTGACTCATTTTGGCATTTTTCCAGTTTGGCAGTTTTTTCCTAGTTTTCAGGTCCTTGACTTCTGGGGCCGTTTTGAGGCCCTAAACATCGTTTTTAGGGCTCACCATAGTTATAATATGGATAAAGTTAGATTCTAATGGTAACATATGTAGTCCTCGTATAGACCTTTCCAACGGGCTATCATGTGCCTAAAACGAAGATCATATGCAAAAGTTATGACCCCGGGAAGTTGATGTATTAACTTACCCAAACGGGGCCCATATGACTTTTGGCGCTTCATCTCCTAGGGTTAGGTTTTTGGATGTCTAGGGTTTTTGACATTCTTGTTTATTGTAAAAATTCCTTTGGAGTCTAATTGTAATGATGTTCTTGCGAATGAGCGCATCCATCACATCTCTTCCTAGAGATAAGCCGCCACCATTCTAGCAAGCTTGTTTTCTGCTACATTTTATAGTTTCAACTTATTTCCTTATTGAATAGAAACTAGTTTTACTGTATATATGTTATTCTGTGTTAAACATATTTTGATAATAATTTGTATTCATTTCATTTTTCTCACAAAATCCGGATTAGTGGTATCAGAGAGGTATGCTCCTTGTTGTTCTTAATGCATGTCCCCAACGAGGTCAGGGTACAAAGAATTGGGTGTCGAGCTTGTTTCTCTTGAGGAAAAAATCTATCACACGCCCAAGAGACTTCTCATGGCGGGAGAAAAGAAATATGACGAGACAAGATATCCCTTCAAAATGTTGCTTGAGGAAGCCCTCACACAACAGAGGAACGAGATGATGGATAGTTTTGCTCAAATCCTTCTACGACTACCAACAAGCGACATATCTTCCTCAAATGGAGGCGCTGCCCCATTCAAGGTACATATCAACTTCGATATTCCTATATTTGAAGGTCATATAGACGCCGATGCTGTAGAAAAATGGTTGAATCTTCTAGAAGGGTATTTCTCTATCCATAACTTCTCAAATAGAGAAAATATTACTTTTGCACTCCTCAAAGTTGTTACCCATGTAAAAGATTGGTGGGAAACTTTCTGTGAGTAGAAGGAAACAAAGGAACCCTCAATATTTACAGTCATGGTCACCTGGGAGTCCTTTAGGGATGATATTAAGGAACAATACTACCTTGTTGGAAGTTATGACGACCTGTACACAAAATGGACCACACTGCGGTAGGAAAGAGGCCAAGCAGTGCCCGAGTTCACAGATATCTTCCATACCTTGCGCACCAAGCTGGGTATTAAAGATTATGAGTGAGATCTGGTGCTCAAGTATCATGATGGTCTGCATAGATACATTTAGGCTGACATGGAGTTTCTAGAAATCTCATCCTTGGGCGCGACCTACCGATATGTCATCAAAATCGAGCAGAAGCTCAAACAAAAGACGCGACAATTTGGGCATGGGAACCCCTCACAACAAAAGCCAGGAAACAGTGGCCCCAAACCGTAGAACAAAGGACAAAACAAAGACGGACCACCCAAGGAAAACCAGCCTAAACCACAAGCAAATAAGGACACTGGAAAGACAAAGAAAGATACCGGGAAGTGGTGCGACTTCCATAAGAGCCCCTGACATAACATTGTTGATTGCCGCTCAAAGTAGTCGCTGGTGGCTGAGGTGAAAGCCTTTGAATCAGATGTAAGTTTCGACTCTAAGTCATAACTAGAAAGGGGAGACAGATCATTGACGCAGAACCTAGTGCTACCGTTTATACCACCAAGCTCCAACCTTGTGAACCAGATGAGCCAGAGGAAGGCGAGCGCCTTTTTCATTCATAAATGTGGGTGAAGGGTACCTCGCTGCACTTCATTGTTGATAGTGGTAGCCAAAATAACCTCATCTCAACAGAGGTTTTCAAGTGAATCGCTCTGTTGACAACACCGCACCCGCAACCCTACACCATCGGATGGCTCTACTAAGGAAGCGACATCCACGTCAGCCAAAAATGTCGCATGTCATACGATATAACACCCTTCAAAGATGAGGTATTGTGTGATGTTTCCCCTCTCGATGTTTATAATGTTCTTTTGGTCCGACCATATTTATGGAAACACCATGTTGTATATGAGTCTAGGCCTCATAGTGTTATTATTACTTTGAACAATAAATTGTACAAGATACCCGAGGTAGTCCCACCTAGTGCTCTTTCCTTGATCTCTGCCAAGTAATGCAGGAAGGTCATCTCTCAGATGGGGAAGTTTTTTTTCTTCGTGATTCGCTCTCAGAATGAGCAAAAGATCGCATCCACATCCAGGGTTTCCGTGGCCAACCTCTCCACATAGCAGAAGCAAGTGGATAAGATCATTGAAGAATACTTAGATATCTTCTCCTCACCTATCGGGGTACCTTTTCACTCTCAGGTCAAGCACCCCATTGATATGACCCCCAACGCCCCACTGCCCAATGGGCCAGTTTACTACCTCTCTCTGTTAGAGAATGAGGAGATAAAGCGACAAATCCAAGAACTGCTCCACAAGGGGCACATCCATCCCAGCTCATCACCTTGCAGGAGCCCAATCATGATGGTACAAAAGAAAGATGGAACCTAGTGACTCTGCATTGACTACCGGGCCCTGAGTAAAATCATAGTCAGAAACTGGTACCCGATTGCCCGATTCGACGACCTCCTTGATCAACTCATCGGGGCCAAATACTTCAGTAAAATTGATTTGAAGTTTGGCTATCATTAGGTCTCGATAGAACAGACAGATGTATGGAAGACCGCCTTCAAGTCAAAGGAAGGTCTTTTTGAATGGTTAGTCATGTCCTTTAGTTTGATAATTGCTCCAACCACTTTCATAATGATAATGGACGATATCCTGTGACTATTCACCAATACTTTTGTAGTGCTGTATATGGATGACATTCTCATTTACAACAAGACTTGGGGAGAACACTTGCAACATATTTAGCAGGTTCTGCACACCTTGCGACAACACAAGCTATACACCAAATTGGAAAAATGATCCTTCGGCATGGACATGGTCCATTACCTGGGCTATATCATTGATCAACATGGCATACATGTGAACCCAACTAAGATCCAAGTCATCTGTGACTGGCTAGCCCCAAGCACACTCACTGAGCTTCAAAGCTTATTGGGCCTTGCCAAATTCTACTGCAGGTTCATGTTGGGATTCTCTCATATTGCATGGGCCCTCAACCAAGTAACCAGGGGCAATGGTAAGGTGAAATTTGTGTGTGTCTGGTCCCAACAACAACTGTTCAATGATTTTAAGCAGTGCTTGTGCTTAGCCCTAGTGTTGGGTACATGTTATATTCTTTGCACGAGTAGTAGTGTCTATGTTGTGCCAGGTGCGCAGGGGGTTTGAGGGGGGGCCGCTATGCCCCCCTTGGGGGCAGTCTATGTAGAAAAGGTTATGTTGTGGCATCAAAGACCGAGGCATATCGGACATAAGGGTCTTCGACTACTACATGGTAAAGATGTGATTGAAGGTATGTCTAACGGCTCTCTAGATTTTGATTTCTATGAACATTGTCTAAATGGGAAGCATAATCAGGTAAGATTCCCCTCTGGTGCAACAAGGGTAGAAGGAATTTTATAGCTAGTTCACAATGATGGTTTTGAACCTGTGTTGGTCCCATCATTGGGAAAATTTGTGTACTATATCTCATTTATAGATGATTTCTCGAGGAATACTTGGATATATTTCCTTAGGAAGAAATTTGAAGTCTTTGACAGGTTTAAAGAGTTTAAGGCTCTTGTTGAGAATCAAACAGAGAAAATAATTAAGGTGTTAAGGACAGATAATGGTGGAGAGTTTTGCGGTAATGGATTTGAAGAATTCTGTAAGAAGTGCGGTATAGCAAGGCAGAAGACTACTCCATATACACTTCAGTAGAATGGAGTTGCAGAAAGGATGAACAAGACGTTGGTGGAGAAAGAAAGATGCATGCTCAGTGGTGTCGGGTTAGGGAAAGAATTCTGGGTAGAGGTAGTGGGTACTGCATGTTACCAGGTCAACAAATCACCCTCATTAGCGTTGGATGACAAGACTCCACAAGAGGTATGGACTAGTAAGAAACCTTCTCTCACACATCTCAAGGTATTTCGCTGTGATGCAAATGTTCATGTTCCAAAAGGNCTCAAACGTTATAAGCTTTGGAACCCAGAAACTAAGAAGGTAGTGTATAGCTAAGATGTGGTATTTAGAGAAGTGAAGGATGTTGTTAAACAGGAAGTCCTACCAAGTAAGGAACAACCAAAGAAAATAGAGTTTGATTTAAAGGATGATGAACCAAACTCTACAGAAGAAGAAGATCCTCTTACTCCAGTATTGAGGAGATCGGTTCGAGAAAGAAGGCTACCAGAAAGGTATACTCCATCTGATTTCCATTCAAATTTTGCTTTGTCTATTACTGATGATGATCCTAGAAATGTTAGGGAGGCAGTGGATTCAGAGGATGGAAATCTTTGGAAAAAGGCCATGGATGAAGAAATGGCAGTCTTGGATAAGAATAATGCTTGGGATCTAGTGGAGTTGTCGACTAGAAGAAAGCCCATTGGCAACAAATGGGTATTTAAAACGAAGCTGAATGCAGAAGGAAAAGTGGAGAAATACAAAGCTCGGTTAGTAGAAAAGGGTTATTCCTAGGTTGAAGGAATTGATTTTGGTAATATTTTTTCTCCTGTTGCCAAGTTAACCTCTATAAGATTTCTGTTATCTGTTGCTGGTGCATTTGATTTTGAAGTAGATTAGATGGATGTGAAGACAACATTCCTACATGGGGATCTGGAAGAAGAAATATATATGAAGAAACCAAAAGGATTTGTTGTGAAGGGAAAGAAGGAGCTGGTATGAAAGCTGAAAAAGTCCCTGTGTTGGCCCTCGACCATGTTTTGAGGAAATCTTGGTTAGGTTTGACCACCTTTTTGGAATTCGATGCAGGATCAAGGAAGGAACACATAAGCGAAGCTGAGATCGCGAATCTCACTTGTTTTGTGGGCTTTGTGAACCCAACATGGGGTTCTTAGGGTTTTGTAACGGGTTATGGGATGTCAGCCCATGGGTTTACCCAGGATTTGTCCTTTTTTGTAAATGTAAAAGTAAAAATAAGAATAAGATTGTAAGGATGAGTAGTATTAGAAGCAAGGTCAATATCTTGCAAGGCTAAGTGCAAGTAGTCTGAGTTGCTTTGTGCAACAAACCACGTATGTAAGGATATGTGCTTGATAGAGGAGTTGGCTCTATGCCTTGACCTAATTTTGGGAAGGTGGATCTGGCGCTTAGTGTGCAGATCACCTGTCTAGCGCGAAGCTTGGATTTGTGGCTTAGTGCATAGGAGCAGATGAATGTAAGAGATTGAAGCCTAATAAAGAAGAAGAAGTCGTTGGTGGACGTAGCCCCACACTGGGGTGAACCATGTATATCATGTTTTGGTGGTTTGCTTTGTGCTATGATGTTTATGCTTTGGATCTTCTTAGTGCATTGATTGTTATGTATGATAGATAGATCTATGAATTCTTAGTTCTTTATTTATGTTGAATGTGCTAGATATAGCTTATGATGCTAAGTGCGATTTGTATTTTGTCATTATTACTGCGCCGATCTATCCTTAGAGTTTGTTCTGCGATGTGAATAAATTTGATAAACTAATGCTTGTTATTCTTAAGTACTCTGCGAAGTAATTGTGATCATAGATCTGTGTCCCAGCATGGTTACAGACACTTGAGTCCTGTAACCCCCCTGCCTCTACCTCGGATGAGACTTCGCCTGCTTCGCAGGTGTTTCCAAAAGGGCTGGTAGTTAGGGTTTTGTTGGTGCACTGTTGAAGCGTTGAACCCTGGGTCTGCCCCTATGCCAACAAATGGTTTCGTTGTCGGGACTTGAAACTGTGATTGCTGGGAACTAAAGTAAAGAAAAGAGAATCTTTGTGCGTATGTTTGTTGCTGTAGTGCGCAATATTCTACTTGAATTGCGAAGCTCTGTGCTAAGAAAGAAACCCGATCTGAAGAAAAGAGGTAAGATCTTGAAAGAGGTAAATCTTTGTTCTTTGATAATAGTAATATAAGTGGAAATTTTTGTTTCAAAAGCATGAATTTAAGTATGTTTAATAGATTCCATCCTAGTCTAAAAGCTAGGGCGCAACAGGAAGAAAGAGTTGATCTAAGTAAGGGTAATAGAAATGAAGAAATATATGTTATTCCTATGCATAGAAAGAATTTTTGGACTAATAATTGGATGCAGGAACCTAGAAATAATTTTTGCAGATTGCAGGTCCAACATTGTGATCCTAGTGTGCAGTACAGGAGAGGTTGGGGAACATACAAGAGGAAAAGAGGATTGACACTATGTTATAACTGCAGAAGACTGGGACATCTTGCTAAGAAATGCCCTAGTATAGGTCCTATTTGTCTTTGTTGTAAAATTGTTGGTCATGAAGTTGAGGATTGCCCAAGGATGATTTCTAAAGTTGAACAAATGAACATGAGTCAAGAGAATAAGAGAATGTTAGAAGATCAGAAAGAGAAAGGATCAGAGGAAGTTCATACTACATTAGAAAAGTTGAAAGAAATGATGGATGATCACAAAGATGTCAGTTTACTAGAGATCTTGAAGGTAAAACATCGCATAAGTGCAAGAATAAGAGACTTCGACATAGACTGTGTCTTGGATGAGGAAATACCAGTGAATATTATGACAAAAGGCACTTCNTTACTAGAGATCTTGAAGGTAAAACATCGCATAAGTGCAAGAATAAGAGACTTCGACATAGACTGTGTCTTGGATGAGGAAATACCAGTGAATATTATGACAAAAGGCACTTGGAAAATTTTGGGAAAGGCTATTGTGGTACCTTCACTAGGAAGGATAGGCTTGTTTAAAGGAAAGATGATAACCCTATGTGGAAGAATTACTAATGTACCTGTTATCATCCACGAAACATCGACAAAAGAGGAATTTGAATTTATTAGGTTTGTTGAGAACAATGCCCTGTTCCCACTTTTGTTAGGAAAGACTTGGATTGAGAAGGATCAGATTAGAAGGAAAGCAAAGGAAGAAGCTACAGAAAAGAAACAATAAGAACTAAGGGATTTCATATCCAGAAAAATAGATAGACTAACAAAAGAACGAGAAGTTAAGACAAAGCAGCAAAAGGCAAGAGAATTAGTTGTCGAAATTGGAAGACCACAAGAAGGTTTGAGGGACCTATCCATGCAAGAAGAAAGTATATCCACCCAGGAAGTGGTAAGGGAAGGGATATTAACTTTGAACCCATTGGAAGTACATCAGCAGCGCGAAGTTACTACGCTAGGAGAAGATAGGAATAAGAATGGAAAGAGGAATCCATAAACAGTTAGAGAGACTTAGATCACGGGAAAGAAGGCAAGGAAGCTCAGTAAGAAGAAAGACAAGTTGGAAAAACTACAAGAAGTTACAGAGAACAAATGGAAGAATTCACAGGAGGCAGGTTTGCAGCATTTGAACCTTGCCAGAACAACAGAACCGCGCAGAATGGGACTTCACCCCAATGAAGCTATATGACCATTGGAGGCACCCCAACCATTAGAACAATGCTCCTGAACGACTAGAAAACACATTTATGGGCGAATAAACCACATTTGGGACGTTGAGACCGCGCCATAATGAACATATTCACATTGATGGAAGCAGTCCTCCCTGTTGGAAGAATCTGTTACGACGCTCGCTTATTTAACCCATCCGACACTGTGTCGAGACCACTCCCCCCCCCCATGATTATCTAAGAACTGATTGTGTGTTGAACTGTGATTTTAGAACCTAGACCTCGCCATCCGTTGTTTACTCCATCTGTTTGTTTGCCTACCCCAAATTGTCCGTTTAAAAGAGAGAATGTCAAGTGAACATAATGAGTTAGAGAAGTCCATCGAAGAGGTTATTAAGAAGTTTATGGCCGACAGAGCTATGTCTGAAGGTGTTCAGACATGGTCAACTAGGGGACTCCAGGCTTCCCCTTCGACTGGACGACGTTCGGGTTGTACTAACCTCGTGACTGAGAAGCAAAGTAAGCATCGCGATGATCTGGCTAATGCGAAGTAGATCCTGTTGATCTTACCTGATTATATCTCACCTTTGGCTGGCACGGTCAACTTCGATAGCATCCCACGGGACTTTGAGTACACTTTTATCACCGCGTACATCCCGAAAGGAATACGCGTAGTTGGAAGCCAGTTGGGACATATCCCATCCCTGAAGAACAATGATTTCAATCTCGACGACAGAAAGAACTAGGCCATGCTCGCACCTCATAGATACCCAATGAAGACAACTAGGAAGAAGCCTCACATAGTCTCCCAACCTTGGATTAAGGAGTTGGCACAGTCCACGATACTGAATGTCATGAAGATTCCTCATTTTGGCCGACATCAGGAGGTTAACGCTTGCGTTAAAATCCTCTTGTTGTGCTATCATGGTGGATACCTGTGGATCAACAGGCAGATTACTATGGATCCAATGTTGATACACTTAATTACAACATTGAGCATGCAAGGACCTGAACCTCAACAGTTTTACCCAGGGAAGGCCTCAGACCGTTCCCTAGCACAACGCATCAAGGAGGCATACGACGAAGTAGAAGAGGGAAAGAGAGGCTACATGGTAGCCTCTATACAGGATAACGTAGTACGCCTTGCTTGCCAACTCATAGCTGGCAAGTTCGTCCGAAAGAACTGCCCCACATAGGTCACCGGGTTCATGGTGTACTTCGCAGGGAAGTGCGTAGAGGGGATATAGATGAATTGGGTGAGTTACCTCGTCAAAAATCTTGAGAAAGACTATCGTGAAGTGCACGATCAGGGATACGAGTTCCACTTCAGCTAGCTAGTCGTGCTGATTGCATTTGTCACTTGGAAAATGCTCGAGGGATAAAATTTTCTGGAAATTGAACCATCAGACCCATTGGAAGCTAGATTTTCTACATTATGGTATATGAATGACATGTTGAAGCAATGGCAGTCAGACGTAGTGTTCCATGCCTACTATCAGCAACTGAAGGTTTCCATCGAGTCATTTCCATGCATGACACCACACACCTTGCACGAGTACAGATCGATAGCCAAGTTCCACGTAGATCCATGCATGACATCGCACACCTTGCACCAGTATAGATTGATAGCCAAGTTCTACGCAGATTCTCTTTATAAATATATATAACTATGCGCATAGATGAGAGAAAGGATGAGCTACAATATTATTATAAGATGACAAACGAATACATGGAGCAGATCACGAAGGAATGGCCATAAGAATTTTAGGCACTTGTCGTTGATGTCGAACTCTCCGACGCTGACATTATAGGAAGCCCCTTGGTCACCCGGTTCAAGCATCTAGGACAGTCCAGTGTGAAGAATAAGAAGAAAAAGGAGGAATTCCAGGATATACAGACTGATGAGGAGAACAATGCCTCGGAAGAAAATGGATTTGGCTCGCCTGCAGGAGGAGGAGACGAAGTAAATGAAGAAGGAGGAGGGGATGAAGGAGAAAAACAAGGAGAAGGTGAAGCTACTCCATTGAAGGATACCCCTAATGAAACATAAACACTGAAGAAGAGGAAGGTTTCTCTGCAGAAACCCTTGGCAAGGAAGAAGACTTGCACCCGTAAGCCCCAAATGGAGGCCACAGTCACAGAGGATGACATTAGTCTAGTCCGTAGAGCGATGGAGGATGCTTCTGAGGACATCCTGCATAGATATGGAGTGAAGCAGGATGAACTATACGACATGATATAAAAAGAATTGAGTGAAGTACATGAAGCTATTCGTTTGGTCCGCGCAGTCCCTACTGCGCCTTCCTCGTCAGAGATTGCAGAGTTGGGGGATGAGGCACGCCAAATTCGAAGACTTGCAGATGCAACAGAGGCTTGACTTCAGGGAGTCCAAGAAGAGAAGGAGAAAGCTACAGAAGCCTTGAAACAAGAAAAATAAGAGATCTTGGAGAAATTACGAGTTGTGCGATACTGTGTAACCGCTTATGAAATTGAGAAAGATGAGTTCCAGGCGATGCTCGAGGAGGACAAAGCGAAGATACAGAGGTAAAAGGACCAGCTGCTCGCAGAGAAGACTGTGGTCAAAGAAGCATTGAGAAAATCACTTCACTTTGTGTCAGGCTTGGCACAAGAAGAACATGAGACAATCGAGATTCAAGCGATGAAGCTCGTTGAGGCCATCCAATAGCTTCAAGCAAGGGTAACAGAGTTGGAGATCCAAGCAGTACCAAGCATTCCGCAGGAAGTGCAGGACTAGAGGGAGGAAGCCGCTAAGAGTGCAGTTGGAAGGATCAGAGCCCTCACCTCAGAATGCAAGCAACTGAGTGATAGAAGCACGTAGACCTACAAATGCCTCACAGAATATACAAAGCTTAGGAAGTTAGAAGTGCAACTACAAGAGGTGCAACAACAGGCACTGTCAGTTCAAGCACAGATGAGGTCACTCACTACAATCGAGAGAATGAAGAGATCAAAAGAACATTGCGTGGGCCAATAGTATATTACTACCATCCAGGGCAGAGTAATGGAATTCAAAAAGAGGCTACAACTGGTGCAGGATGAAGCCTGCACAGTGTTTGAAGAGATCGAAGGACAAGGTTTTCAACTGGACCAAGTGGTTGTGACAGTGGAACAACGCCTGGAAGGGCCTGTTACAGAGCAAATGATCCAGGAGTTTGTTGAGCAGGAAGCTCAGGCGAAGCAACAAGTCGAGGCATCTCAAGCTAAGTTCAATGCCTTTGAAGTAGCATTGCCCAGACCTGAGTGACTCGGGACGAGTCACAAGTGAGTGTTGGGGGCCTGTTGGCCCTCGACCAAGTTTTGAGGAAATCTTGGTCAGGTTTGACCACATTTTTGGACTTCGACGCAGAATTGAGGAAGGAGCGCTTAGGCGAAGCTGAGATCACGGATCTCACTTGTCTTGTGGGCTTTGTGGACCTAGCATGGGGTTCTTAGGGTTTTGTAATGGGTTATGGGATGTCGGCCCATGGGTTTACCCATGGTTAGGCCTTTTTATAAATGTAAAAGTATAAATAAGAATAATATTGTAAGGATGAGTAGTAGTAGAAGAAAGGTCGATAGCTTACAAGGCTAAGTGCAGGTAGTTTGAGTTGCTTTGTGCAACATACCACATATGTAAGGCTCTGTGATTGATAGAGGAGTTGGCTCTGTGCCTTGACCTGATTTTGGGAAGGTGGATCCGACGCTTAGTGTGCAGATCACCTATCTGGTGAGAATATTGGCTTTGTGGCTTAGTGCACAGGAGAAGATGAATGTAAGAGATTTAATCCTAATAAAGAAGAAGAAGTTGTTTGTGGACGTAGCCCCACACTGGGGTGAACCACGTATATCATGTGTTGGTGGTTTTCTTTGTGATATGATGTTTATGTTGTGGATCTTCTTAGTGCATTGATTGTTATGTATGATAGATAGATCTATGAATGCTCAGTGCTTTATTTATGTTGATAGTGCTAGATCTAACTTGTGATGCTAAGTGGGATTTGTATTTTGTCATTATTACTGCGCCAATCTATCCTTAGGGTTTGTTTTGTGATGTGAATAAAGTTGATAAACTAATTCTTGTTATTCTTAAGTACTCTGTGAAGTAATTGTGATCACAGATCTATGTCCCAGCTTGGTTACAGACACCTGAGTCCTGTAACCCCCCTGCCTCTACCTCGGGTGAGACTTCACCTGCTTCGCAGGTGTTGCCGAAAGGGCTGGTAGTTAGGGTTTTGTTGGTGCACTGTTGAAGCATTGAACCCTGGGTCTTCTCCTATGCTAACACCATGTATGGTTTAAAACAATCACCAAGGATGTGATATCAAAAATTTGATACTTATATGTTGGGACTTGCTTTCACAAGAAGCAAAGAGGATCACTGTGTGTATTTTAAATTAATTGGTGATCATTTGATTTATTTGGTCTTGTATGTGGATAACATGTTGCTGACAGGAAACAACAAGGAGATTATCCAGGATGTGAAAAATCAATTGTCTTCTAAGTTTGACATGAAGGATCTCAGTGCTTCAAATTTCATTTTGGGCATGGAAATTAAAAGAGATTGGAAAAAGAGGAAACTCTGGTTAAATCAAAGAAAATATATCAAGACAATATTGCAGAGGTTTAATATGCATGAATGTAAACCGGTCAAGGTTCCTATTCCTATTGGTGTAAAGTTATCTGTGGATCAGTGTCCCAAGACACAGGAAGAGGAGGAGGACATGTCTCATGTTCCATATGTGAGTGCAGTTGGCAGTTTGATGTATGAAATGTTCTGTACTAGACTGGACATTGCACATGCAGTGCCACGCTAGTATTTGCATGGAACTTCTAGATATGGATTATGCTACCAAGGAAGACTGAGATTGTACAAAGTGGTGGATATACATGGCTTTGTGGATGCAGATTGGGCTAGATGTATGGATTCTAGGAGATCTACAAGTGGGTATGTGTTTAACCTGTTTGGACGAACAATAAGTTGGATGAGAAAAAGACAAGATGTAGTGGCACTTTCAACTATAGAAGCTGAATACATGGAATCCACTTGTGCAAGTAAGGAAGCAGTATGGTTACAAATATTGTGTTCAGGTATTGGGTTGGTACAACAAGTTGTAAGGATAGATTGTGATAGTTAGAGTGCAATTTTTATGGCGAAGAACTCGACTTATCATTCAAAGACAAAGCATGTTGATATTCAATATCACTTTGTGAGAGACATGGTTGAAGAAAATAAAGTATTGTTGATGAAGGTGGACACTCTGAAGAATTTGTAGATTCATTAACAAAATCTGTGAGCACTGAGAAGTTCTCTTGGTGTAGAGGATCCATGGGCATTGCTGCCCTGGATTGTTGACTATGTAACCCTGTAACCCCCTATATGCAAAGAAAACAACAAGTGGGAGAATGTTGGGTATGTGTTATATTCTTTGCACGAGTAGTAGTGTCACATTTTTGCCTCATTTTTCATGTTGCCTCGATTTCTGTGTCCATTGTTGGGCGTTTTTTCGACACATGGTTTTTTTGTCGATGGTTTTCTATTTCCGGTTAAGGAATTAGGGTTGTTGACTAATCCAGGTCATTGGGTTAGGGTTTTGGATGCCGCTGGCTCCTATATGTATATTGTATCATAAACAATGTATCACCATGAATGAATATAGAATATGCTGGTTTTCCCGGTTTGGGTTTCTACGGGAAAAATCTTTGTGTGATGTGTGTACTTTCCATTGTATCTTTTCTGTTCTTTTACTAAAAATTTGTTTGCAGTAAATATTATACAAGGTTAAAATATACACCTAGTACTTTCATTGCTGAACCTGCAACAACCCTTTGAGATCGAGACAAATGCTTCTAACTATGTTGTGGGCATAGTTCTCACTCAACACAGCCACCTCGTGGCCTATCATAGTGAGACACTATCAGATGTTGTTCGTAAGTACCCTACTTATGACAAAGAAATGTACTCCATTGTGCAAGCTTGCCGCCAGTAGAGACATTACATTATTGGGAAGAAGACAGTCATCCACACTGATCATAAGCCACTGTAGTTCATGCAGACGCAAGGAAAATTGCAGAATGACCGCCATCAGAAGTGGTCCACATACTTGCAACAATTCCACCTCAAGATCAAGTATAAAACTGGAAGCACCAACCGTGTCGCTGATTGCCTTAGCAGACCACCAATCACGACACTCACCACATTCCTAGACTCTTATGAGCATGAGACCTCTGCATGCCCCCAAATCTATGAGACAGAACCAGACTTCGCGACCACCTACCAAATTTTGGGCACAAACGTAGTTGTCGCTGATTTCCATCTTCAGGATGGGATGCTGTGCCATCTGGGCCATATTTGCGTTCCATCAAGCGAGCGAGTGAAGATGATCTTGGAATCCCACTATAGTCAGGTGGAAGGACACTTCGGGGTCGAAAAGATAATGGGAATATTGTAGAAATATTTATACTGGCTGAAACTTCGACAGGAGGTCAACAAGTATATTAGGTCCTGCACTGCCTGCATTATTGCCAAACATACCACTAAGAAAAAGGGCCTGTACACGCCTCTACCTACTCTTGAAAATCCATGGGAATCCATCTTAATGGACTACATGTTAGGCTTCCCATCAACCAAGCGGGGAAATGAATGTGTTTTTGTGGATTTTGATCGCTTTTCTAAGATGGCGATTCTGGTCACCTGCAAGAAGAGCATCACAGCAGAGGCCACTGCCAAGCTCTTCTTTGAATGAGTCTAGGTACATTTTGGAATCCCACAAACCATTGTCTATGATTGGGAAAATCGATTTCTCAGCACATTCTGGTCAAGCCTCCGGTCACTGTTGGACACCAAGCTCACCAAATACATGACCTTCCACTCCTAGACAAATGGCCAAACCGAGGTCATAAATCGAATGATCATGCATATCCTGTGCATGTATAATTCCAAGAACCCTCGTACATGGGATGAGAGTCTTCCCTATGTCCATCATATCTATAAGCGAGCCCTACATAGCTCAATCGGCCACAACCCCTTTCAGGTGGGGTTGGGATTCCAATCATCGGGTCCAATAGATGTTGCACTACCCCTTACGGTCACCTCGACCGACTCATCCCCTACTCCAACTGAAGCTGACAAAGCCACCTGGTTCATTGAGTGGATTCAGAACATTTTCCAACATGTTTATGATATCCTACAGAAGTCCAATGATAAGTACAACCAGTGCCATGATCAACACGGGGTGCCACATAAGTTTCAAGTGGGTGACAAAGTTTGGTTGCACTTAGAGAAAGAACGCCTTACAAGACCCCATCAGAAGCTTATCCCACTTCGTTATGGGTTGTAAATCATCATCAAGGATGTGGGTGATACTTCTTTTGAGCTCAACATTCCTCCTTTCCTTGGACTGCACCCAGTGTTCAACGTGGATCTCCTTCGACTTTAGTTCCCACCATTATTGGACACCTCAGAGGTAGTAGAACAAATGACACCAACAAAGCTCAATACAGACTGCATACAGCATGAATCAAGTGATCATATTGTGGACAAATAGGTCAAGGGAACTCACCAACAAAAGATCCAACTTTATTGAGTTGTCAAAGCAGGGCAACTCCTACGCCACTACAAATGGCTCACCCGGGGACAAATTCAACAAAAATTTCCTCATTTGATGGGGGCACTCAATGAAATGGAGATAATTTCTTCCTAAGGGGGCAGGATTGATCCAGATGGATGTCGGTGGCCTCCCACCTATTCCAACTGGCTCATTTTGGCAATTTCCAGTTTGGCAGTTTTTTCTTAGTTTTCGGGTCCTTGAATTTCGGGGCCATTTTGAGGCCCTAAACATCGTTTCTAGGGATCACGATAGTTAGACTGTAGACGATGTAACACCCCAAGGCCGAGCCCTTGTTGAATTTTAATTATGTTTATAGGCTGGTGAGCCAAGTGTTTATAAACTGGAAGACTTATGTGTTTATTAGGCCGAAGATCCCAGATGCTAAGGCGAATGAGCTTGATTTTGTACATGTAAATACTCACATCAGTATTAAAATTACATCACTGCGTGTAGACTGAAAACGAAGAAAGAGTTATAGGGGACTAAGCTCCACTAGGTAGGGAAGGGGCTAAGTGTCTAGGAATAGGGGCTAAGCCAAAGGGCTTACCTCTATAGGAGTAATATTATATTATTATTCCTAGAGGCTAAGGTTTGACATAACCACATGGTCCTAAGTTTATTGGGAAAGGGGAAGAGTGATAATTGGAGCTCATGGAGCTTCAGGAAGACATGTGTCAACCTGGGCGCATGGAGTTTTTAGCTAGGAAAGTCAGCTTGTTGGGGGCTCTCGCTCACCATTCTCACCATTCTTGCGATGGTCTCTACTCTGTAGGTCAGCCATACTCCCCACTGATTCTCGCACTGAGACAATGAGGGCCCTGACATAGCAAACCATTGCCTCCATCATCGGTCTCTGCACTTCTGAACCCGCACACCCTCCTGTGAAGCACAACACGACTGCATAGTGTCTAAGTCATATTGTGCCTTAGCCTTTGTTGTTTCTACCCACATTTTCTATGGACTGGTGTGGCTTGATGTCATTACCAGAGCCTTCCCCAATTTCTTTGCTGCGAAGGTTACCCGCTAGACTTAGGAGTTGAATAGAAGAGGTAGGTTGTCAAGCCTATGAGCAACTCTCTCCAGGTGAGAGAGTGTGTTGGGGAAGTGAGTTCTCCTAAAGGGAGTCCCGTAACAGCTATAGTACTCTGAGACTTTCAGTCTAGCCTGTTGCTCAAGCCCTGGAAGGGGGTGGACAACTACTGGACTGGTGATAGAGAAGGTGTACACTCCTGGGGTGGAACAAGCATGTGGGGAATGAAGATTTGTGGGCTATGGGTGTAAGTGGCTCATGGGAGAAAATCCTTCCTGTTGATCTGTGTGACTTTCTTGTTGTCCTTGCCAAGCCTAGGGATCCCTTTCATGGTGGAGTTTAGTCCCAGCTCGGGGGTGACCCACTGCTGAGCGTGATGAGAAATGTGGTCTAAGGATGGGAGGTTGGTGGGAGGTCTGCATGCAGTTGGTGGTCATCTATTAAAATATAAGTACCAAATATCTATTCTTTGTATGATGTGTATCTTGAAATCAAGTTATAATGTTATTAGAATTGTCTGTATATATTGCATGTATGTTTAATGTTGTTTCTGCATGAATAGGTGCATGAAAAAAATGCTATAACTGTTTAAATTACATTAGATAGATGTGTATAGGAACATATATGAATATCAGTTGTTATCTCTATTTATTCCTGTTAAGTATTATATGTAAATATTTTCACAAAATTATTTGGTGGCATGGCCTGACTTGTTGGTTTAAGGTCGAGAACGGTCACAAAATGGTATCAGAGCATAAATTTGTTTCCATTGTGGTGTTGCCCGGCCCGTTGGGTGGTTGGGGATGTTACAAAATGGTATCAGAGCCATGGTTTCAACACTGAGCCTGGATGGGCTAGGAAAGTGGAAGTTGAAGAAAAGGTTTAAGAAAGGAATTGTTGGTGAAATGGACAAAATTGAAGTTCAGAGCCCAGTTTTCGACATTGAGCCTGAATTAGGCCGTATAAGTGGTTGTGGAATCAAAAGCTCAGAGAAAATTATTGTTGAGAGGGAAAAATTTGAATTTCAAATAATTCCAGAGTGCCAAGAGAACACCTTGGCCATGTTTGGATGCTCATGAGGTATAGAGGTTCAAGAAAGATAGCAGAGAAAAAAAAAATATTGCAGTAACCGTGGGTTTGGAACCGCAAGGTTTGAATTTGGGTCGTGGGATCGGTTCGTGAGAAGGAGGATCCTTCACAACTGTCATATATGGAGAAAGGTGCATGAGGATTAACCCCTAAGTACTTCGGACTTCACGACTTTGGCGATGTTTATGTGTGATAGAGTAGAAAGGGTCGAAGCCCAAAGCTTCGAATTCTCGGAGTGGATCTACACTGTAGATCCCAGGATAAGTGTTTGACCGTTGGTTTTGGCCAAAGATAGATCGGAGCCGTAGATAAATCCAGGAGCAAGTGGTAAGGTGCAACAGTGATGAAAACAAATCTCAACCATCAGATCTACGTGCGAGAGGTTGGGAACCGTAGAACTCACAAACCTTTGGAATTTAGTGCTCGGGAGAAACAAAGTATGCTAAGGCACAAAATCCCGAAGCTCGAAGTCCTAAAGTCCGGCGTTAATCCGGACCATTCATCGAAAGAGACACATGTCAGGATATTGGCTAGTTCGGGATCTCGACGTTCAGGAGAAACGGGGGTGTGCTAAGGTGAATTCTTTAGAAGTTCCGAAGCCCAAAGTCCCAAAGTGACGTGGCATGATGACATCACCAGGGTGACATGGACCTCTTTATTCCTACCACGTGTTAGTCAGAATGGAACTTTGACGACCTTGTTGGACCAAAATAAATACAACACGTGGGGCCACGTGTCACCACCTTAATTGTTGACAATTGTACCCTGTGGACCATGGAAGATAAAGTAGCTCGGAAGTTCAGAGTTCGGGAGATTTGAGGAATGCAAGTGTAAAAAAATTTCGAAGCTCGAAGTCCTGAAGTGACGTGAATTTCTGACGTCACCAAGGATGACGTGGACACATGGGATGTGTGCCACACGTCAGTGAGATAAGAACGCTTGGAAGTTAGAAACGCCAATTAGAACGTGACACGTGTCGCCAGCCATATTGGACCACGTGTCCACTTCTAGTATTCCGCCACATGGCACTCTTCTTGGGCATGGTTAGTGAGGCCCCTTGTGGTCACAAGGGATGTGTGGCACCAAATCCTGCATTTCGGAGGAAGCCAGTGTAATTGGGATCATGTGGGTTGAGAACTCTCGAAGGCCGAAGTGTCGGAGTTCATCGTGACCGTTGATAGTCGTGGACGCATGTCATAAGATCTGACACTCCATAGTGTTGTCACTCTAGAGGTTTGTGGCATTAAAGGCTTTGGAAACCCAAAAGCACGGAGTCTTGAAGCTAATTGTGGCCATTTATTTGGGTAGAGAGTGGGAACCGTTGATCCACCCCACTTCGCGAGTACGCTAATGCGGCACTCTGGGAGATTTTTTTGTGATGTGTGGAAAGGGAAATCTCCAAAGCTCTGTAGCCCCGAAGGTTCAAGGCTCTAGATAAGCGCCCAACCATTAACACATGGTCACACGTGAGTTGAGGGTTGAAGAAAATGGGCTAGCACCCGAAAGTGAATTTTTGCAGAACAGAGCAGGGCTTAGAGATAGAAGCCTAGGGGGTTCTTAATCGACACAGACCTGCCAAAAATAGAGTTTGATATTCTTTTGATTGAATCGGATTGTTTAAGTTACTCCGGAAGAATTATTAAGTCTAATAGCTTGAAAAAATTTGGTTGACTGCACATTTTGCAGAGTAACAATTGACAGAACCAAACATAATTGTTACCTAGTGAAGAGAAATGGAGGAAGCACAAGATGCTTACAGTTCGGAGGATGAAGTTAGAGGAATGGATGTCCATTTGGGAATTGAAGGAACAAACTCCAATGGGCATGGATAAGAAATAGATAAAGAAGTGAGCATGATGAAAATCATTAAGAATTTGCAAAAAGATGTCCATATTCACTAGGCAGATAACAAAAGGCTTATGAGAGCAAGGGAGAAACAAGGAGACTTAAATATTAAGTTGATGCAGATCCTGGAAAGAATTGAAAATAAATTGGATAAGGAAAGTGGATCTAGTAAATCACAAAGTCACGGGACCCCTGATGAGGAAAGAAGAGGAAGAAGTGGTAGTAGACATCACCAACACTCCCGAAGGCATTCCAAAAAGAGGACGCACAATAGTTCAAGTCCATCCCTTGTCAGGAAGCATAGGAGATCTGAATTGGATGAACTGAAGGGTGAAATGAATAACATCAAACCTCCTACTTTTGATGGAGAGAACAAGAAATATGAAGATGCTGAGGCATGGCTATTGGGCATGAGGAAATATTTCCAACTGTAGAATTACTCTTCTTGTGCAGAAGGAAGAATTGCCATCTATCAACTAAAAAGGAAAGGCATCCATATGGTGGGATCAACTTGTGCAAGTGAAACACATCAAAGAGAAGAATGTTACATGGAGGGTGTTAGAACTTTGTAAATTTTGTCTAACTGATAGACAAATGATATAGGTAACTTTTTCAACCAGCTTTAGAGTTGGGCGCTAGCCTGCTCAACTTAGAGAGGGCTCTCTCGTGTCACTTGATATTTGTTTGGTAATCAATGGATAGATTTGGTTTGTTTTGGGGGGGTTTTGGATAAATTTGTTGGCTAGGAAGGGGAGGGACACTTAGGGCTATGGATTCAAAATTATGAAAGTGAATGAAAACAATGATTGGCCAATAGAACTCTCTAGAGGATAAAGGTTAAATGAGCTATTGAATCTGAGTTGTAAATTGTATTTAAGCAGGGTGTAAGAGGAAAGAGAAAACACATAATTGCATCAGAGGATTACTGAAATGAATTCTGAATCAATTAAGAAGAAACACACATAGTTCAAATTTCTTAAGCCGAGAGCATCATAAGATGAATTCTGAGCTTTTTGACTCTCCAATTTAAATAGAAGACAGAGTAAATGGAATTGAATGACACAGGAAAACACATACAATGAAAAGGAGACAAAACTCATATCACCACCATTAGAATCTTTTCATAGAGACTTCCAAAAGGCTTCTGCCTATATATTCAATTCATCTTCAGAAAGTTACAAAGTCCTCCTGCTACGAGGGAAAGCCCCTCTCCGGTAAGTCCTCTCTCTTTTTTTTATCTTTGGAATAATATATATATATAAATTACATCCGGGATTCAAAACGAATCAACTTCCCCACAATTGTAAAAATAGACATAAGTTACAAAAAGGAGTAACATATAACAACTGTACTCCTATTTTATAGGGAGCGTTATAAACAAAACTGGCATATTCGATATTTTCGCTTTGAATGCCACATGTCCATATCATTACAAAATTCTTTGAAACAAACTTAATTTAGCTTGAAAACTATTTTAGATTAGCAATTTCTTCTTTTAAAGTGTCAAGCCAAGCAGGCTGGTTTTTTCCAACACTCTCAACCACTCCAGCTTTAACCTCTATCTTTTGTCACTTGCTCCACTTCCTCTTGACAACTTGTGTGTGGTGCTCATTTGCGTATCCGTTGATGATTAAATCCTTCATGATGGGATTTAATCTAACCTCTTTATCTGCTTCTGGCTCTTCTGCAGACTTTGTATGAAATTCCATTGCTAATATTCGTGCAACCAACTTCTCTTTCTTCTTCAATGATGAATTTGTCATATTAGTTGAAAATCCTAGTTCACTGGAGGCCACTTGGTCCGTCTTATCCATTTTTCCCGGTTTTGCAGAAAACATAAACTTATCTTCCTTAGTTGAATGATTCGACCTGTGATTACCCCGTTCTGAAATAGAATGTTAATCGCCCAAAATAGAGTAATGTAACCCATGTTTTGAATGACATTAGTCATTGAGTTTGATCCGGATTATTTTCGGCACGAAATGAGAGCGGAGATATAATAAAGAAATGCACAGAGATA
>JASDQU010819081.1:7698-27893 GCA_032191745.1 Picea mariana | reverse complement strand
TCAATCATGCCTTCGGCTATCATTGAGAACATCGATCTCGAAAAACCTTCATTTAGGCCCTCAAAATGGCCCCGGAAGTGAAAACCTGCTAAAAATAGTAAATTGCCAAAATGGCCAGAAAACTGTTTTGAGCCATTTGGAAAAGGTGGATGGCCCCCGATATCCACCTGGATCAGAGTTCCAATCATGAATTACTAAAAAAATTACTTACAGGTACAACGGTTTGTCATGCTCAGCCAATCTATTCCGAATGATGAGCCTTCGAATTAGTTATCTGGTGGCACTCACCTGGCATCGCACGGACGAAAAGTACTTGAACAAGTGGTGTGAGGTGATTTGACCAGTCGTCCCTTTCCCCATGCAATCCTTGGATTTGACATATTCAATGATATTAGAACATGTGACATCGAGGCGTAGTTGAGCGGTTTTGTTCTTACCCACTTTCCCCCCCAATATGCGTCTGGAGGTGCCACGCAGATTCGAGGAAAAATCATGGTTTTATTATTGATCCTCTCTCAAGAGTTTAAACTCCGCACTAGTTTTGGGCCCGATGCGCTCCATGACCATTGATCGGCGGCACCCATGATCCATGATCCGTTAGAACCTATCGCCCTCAGATCTCCGCTAAATTTATCCCTGCCCACCAGATGTGACCATGCCTGCTAATCTATCGTGCTTCCTATACCGATTTAGCATCCTACCAAATCTCAGGACTGGGCTTCCAAGAAATTATTATAGTGATAACAAAGGGAATTCAAGAGGCATTTTGAAAAGAATTACTTAACTAAGAGTTATTATGACAAGAAAATGAAAGAGTTCTTTGAACTCAAGTTGGGAAGTATTTCCATTGATGAGTATGAAAGAAGATTCTTGGAGTTGTTGAAGTATGTCCCCTTCATCAAGGACAAGACAATTAAGATTCAAAGGTATCTAAGTGGGCTGCCATCTTTCATTAGTGACAAGATCTAGTATGATGATCCTAAAACTATGGAAGAAACCATAAGGAGAGAAAAATGCTTATTTGATCAGCAAAAAGGGAAACCTATTTTCCAGCAGGCTTGGGGAGACAAAAAGAAGTTTAAAAGGGAGTAGATGCAGGAGGGGAACAAGCCAACATTTTTTAGACATAGTCCTCAAGGACAACCAGTTTTGAGAGAGCCCAGAATGGCTGAAGTAGGTGGGCAAAGGCCAAGGCAGACACCTATGGAATGTTGGGGTTGTAAAGGAGATCATAGGTATAAAGATTGTCCTCACAGAAGTGACAAAGTGAGAGTTGTTCACAATGTTCAGCAAAAACGATATAGGACATGGGCGGAAGAGTACCGAGGATCTATGCAGCCCTGGACAACAAGTGAGCTGAGGTTCAATCACACATGATTGAAGTTGAAGGTATGCCCAATAACCATGTCCTTACTATTTTAATTGATTAAGGGGCTAGTCATAGCTATGCAGATCCTAAGTTAGTGGAAATATTTCAACTACCAAGAAGAAAGAATGGGAAATCTTGGCTGGTGTAGCTGCCTACAGGGGCCAAGAGAAAGGCTGTTGAGTTGGTTAAATCATGTCCAGTGGGCATGAATGGACTGAGTACCAAGGCAGATTTGAACATCTTGCATTTGGGATCATATGATTGGCTAATTGGTATGGATTGGTTGGACCATCACCATGCCATATTAGACTGCCATAAAAAATCATTCACTTGCTTGGATGAGGAAGGAAATCAGAGAGTAGTCTAAGGAATTCCCAGAGCAGTTATTATTCAAGAAATCTCACCAATGCAGCTAAATAAGTGTTACATGAAAGGCTGTCAAATATTTGCAGCCCATATGGAAGAAGCATCTAAGGATAAGGTGCCAAATATGGAGGATCATGCAGTCCTAGACGATTTTGAAGATGTGTTCAAGGAGGTACCAAGACTACCTCAAAAGAGAGATATTGATTTCTCTATAAATTTAATGCCTAGAGCAGCTCCAGTATCAAAGACTACTTACAAAATGAGTACACCAACGCTGAAGGAATTATAAATGCATCTTGAAGAACTTCTAAAGAAGGGGTATATACTCCCAAGTGTGTCACCTTGGGGTGCCCCAGTCTTGTTCGTGAAGAAGAAAGATGGGACATTAATATTGTGCATCGATTTCACACAGTTGAACAAAGTGACTATAAAGAACAAGTATCCTCTACCAAGGATTGATGATCTCTTTGATCAGTTGAAGGATGCTAGGATATTTTCAAATGTAGATCTCAGGTCAGGATACCATCAGGTAAGGATTAGAGAGCAAGACATCAACAAGATCATCTTCAGGACAAGGTATGGTCATTATGAGTTCACAGTGGTGCCATTTGGGTTATCAAATGCACCAACTGTTTTCATGTTCCTAATGAATGGTTTTTTCCGAGAATATTTAGGCAAGTTTATCATTGTATTTTTGGATGACATCCTTATATACTCCAAGATAGAGGAAGAGCATGGACATCATTTGAGGATGGTATTGCAAGTGCTAAGGGAGCATCAATTGTATGCCAAATTGAGCAAGTGCTCATTTTATCAAAACAAAATTCACTATTTGGGGCATATCATATCTGAAGAAGGGATAACAGTGGACCCTAAAAAGATTGAGGCCATTAACAGGTGCACAACACCTAAAAATGTGACAGAAGTTAGATCCTTCATGGGCCTAGATAGCTACTACAGAAGGTTCATTGCATGGTTTTTGAGAATAGATCATCCCATCACTTACCTGCAAAGGAATGGGAAGATGTTTCAATGGACAAAAGAATGTGAAAAGAGCTTCCAACAATTGAAGCCACTGTTAACCAGTGCTCCAATTCTAAAGATTGCAGATTTGAATGAAGAGTTCATGGTTTGCATAGATGGATGCAAAGAAGGACTGGGTGGAGTCCTCAGTCAGAATGGGTTTGTGATATGTTTCGAGTCCAAAAAATTGAAAGAACATGAAAGGCTCTATGCCACTCATGATTTGGAGTTGGAATCCATAGTGCACACTTTGAAGAAGTGGAGACACTACCTCATGGGAAAGAGGTTTGAACTAAGGATAGACCATAATGCTCTGAAGTATTTGTTTGATCAACCTACTTTGAATGCTAGGTAGAGTAGATGGTTGGAATTCCTCTGTGAGTATGACGTTGATATCAAGCACATCAAAGGAAAGGAAAACAAGGTGGTTGATGCACTCAGTAGGTGAGTGCATGAACTGCATGCTACAACCATTAGCATGTATCAGACGGATCTTAAAGTCAAAATTTATGAGGCTGCAAAAGTTGATTTGCAATACATGGAATTAGTAACTAAATTGCAACAAGGTAAAATGCAGCAGAAAGATGAAGATTATGAATTGGGAATTGATAGAATTATCTTGTACAAAAACAAAGTTTCTGTACCAAATTCTCCATAATTGAGGAGTGTGATTTTAAAAGAGATGCATAATGTACCTTATGCGGGACACCCAGGATATCAGAAAACAGTTTTAGCAGTCAAGAGACATTACCATTGGCCATGTATGAAGAAAGAAATTGTAGTGTACATTGCCAGATTTATGGAGTGTCAAAGGCTCAAAGTTGAGCATAGACACCCAACTGGGTTGCTACAACCATTAACCATCCTTGAGTGGAAGTGGGAAGTTGTGACAATGAATTTCATCACAGGATTACCCAAAACAAACAAACAACATGATTCCATCATAGTGGTGGTAGATAAGTTCATGAAGGCTACCCATTTTATTCCATTGAAGACTACTCACAAGGCAACTGATGTTGCTGATATTTATATGAGGGAAGTAGCATGCTTACATAGCATTCCCAAGACAATTGTGTCTGACAAAAACCCAAATTTTACCTCAAAGGTTTGGAGAGGATTATTCAAGGGGTTCGGAACGAACCTAAACTTCAACAAAGGTTATCATCCTGAGTTTGATGGACAAACAAAAAGAGTTAATCAAGTGATAGAAGATATGTTAATAATGTATGTGATGGACAAACCATCTAAATGGGAAGATTATCTACACTTGGTAGAATTTTCCTAAAACAATGGGTATCAAGCACCACTGAAGATGAGCCTGTTTGAAGCACTTTATGGCAGAAAGTGCAACACCCCAGTAAGTTGGGACAACCCAACTGATAGGGCAGTGGTTGGGCCAGAGTTGCTTAGGGAAATGGAAGAGAAATTGTTAAAGATAAAGCTGAATTTGAAGACCACCCAAGACAGACATAAAAGCTATGCAGACAAAGGCAGAACCCACAGAGAGTTTAAAGTGGGTGATCATGTTTTCCTGAAGGTGAAATCCAACAAAAGTTCCCTAAAGCTAGGAAGTTGTTCCAAGTTGGCAGCCAGATATTGTGGACCATTTGAAATTCTAGAAAGGATTGGACCGATAGCTTATATGCTTGCATTTCCTGCATCCATGACTATTCATAATGTATTTCATGTATCATTTCTCAAGAAGTATATACTTGATGCTAATCATGTGATTGATTGGAATGTGATTCAGGTGGAGCAAGAAGGTGCTTTGCAAGTGCAGCCTGTGCGCATACTGGACTGGAAGAGAAAGAAACTTCAGAATTGAGACATAAAGATTATAAAGGTTCAGTGGACCTGGTACAGTCCCAAGGACGCAATATGGGAGCATGAAGATGGTATGTGGGAAGAGTACCCACATCTTTTTGAAGATTTTGGAAATCTTGTTGTTGTTGTGTACATAAAATGCACCGAGGACAGTGCAAAAATAAGGGGAGGGGATTGTAACACCCCAAGGTCAAGCCCATGTTGAATTGTAATTATGTTTATAGGTTGGTGAGCCAAGTGTTTATAAACTGGAAGAATTATGTGTTTATTAGGCCGGAGAGCCCAGATGCTAAGGCCAATGAGCCTGTTATGGGGGACTAAGCTCCACTAGGTAGGGAAGGGATAAGTATCTAGGAATAGGGGCTAATCCAGAGGGATTACCTCTATAGGAGTAATATTATATTATTATTCCTAGAGGCTAAGGTTTGACATAACCACTTTGTCCTAAGTTCCTAGGGAAAGGGGACAAGTGTTAAGTGGAGATCATCCAGCTTCAGGAAGACATGTGGGAAAGTCAACTCGTTGGGGGCTCTCACTCACCATTCTCACCATTTTCGTGATGGTTTCTACTCTGCAGGTTAGCCATACTCCCTACTGATACTCACATTGAGAAAATGAGAGACTTGACACAACCAACCATTTCCTCCATCGTCGGTCTCTGCACTTCTGAACCCACACACCTGTGTATGAAGCTAACCGTGCTTCCTGTGAAGCACAACATGAATGCGTAGTCTCTGAGCCATATCACACCTTAGGCTTTGTTGTTGCTACCCACGTTTTCTTTGGACTGGTGTGGCTTGCTGTCATTTCTAGAGCCTTCCCCAAATTTCTTTGTTGTGAAGGTTACCCGCTAGACTTAGGAGCTGAATAGAAGAGTCAGGTTTTCAGGCCTATGAGAAACTCTTTCTAGGTGAGAGAGTGTGCTAGGGAAGTGAGTTATCCTGGAGGGAGTCCCGTAGCAGCTACAATACTCTAAGACTTTTGGCCCAACCTGTTGCTGAAGCCCTAGAAGGGGGTGGACAACTGATGGATTGGTGATAGTGAAGGTGTTGTTGGGTATGCCTTATATTCTTTGCACGAGTAGTAGTGTCACATGGTTTAGGTGTTTTTCAGCCTCAGGAAATGTGTCACCTACCTCGAGAAACGTATCACATATTTAGGTGGTTTTTCAGCACATGGTTTTTTGCCTATGGTTTTCTATTTCCGGTTAAGGAACTAGGGTTGTGGAATAATCCAGGTCATTTGGTTAGGGTTTTGGATGTCGTTGGCTCCTATATGTATATTGTATTGTAAACAATGTATCACACATGAATGAATATAGAACATATTGGTTTTCCCAGTTTGGGTTTCCAGGGGAAAAATCTCTGTGTAATGTTTGTATTTGCCATTGTATCTTTTCTGTTCTTTTATTGAAAATTTGTTTGTAGTAAATTTTGTACAAGGTTAGAATCTACATTTGGTATCAAAGCTTTGTTGGCTTGAGGGGGATGCCTTTGTGGTCAAGGGTTTGGCTCGGGACTGTGATAAGCCTTGTTACAATGGGAGATCTGTGGTATTGATTTTTCAGGTGAAAATAAATGGCAAGCAATTCGAAGATGGAGATCGAGAAGTTTAATGAGAATTTTTTTTCGCTGTGGAAGCTCAAGATGGAAGATCTGTTGGTGGACAGAGATCAATGGATCATGGTAGATCTAGGTACTGCACCTATAGGAACTTCAGCAGATGACTAGAAAAAATTGGATCGGAAGGCAAAGAGCACAATTCGACTGTGTCTCTCAGATTCAGTATTACTGAATGTGTCAGAGGAAGCTACAACTAAGGAGTTATGGGATAAGTTGGGGAAGTTGTATCAGTGTAAGTCCCTAGTGAATAAACTATTCCTGAGAAAGAATCTGTATAACCTGAGGATGAGAGATGGAGACTCGATGGTAGAGCATTTGAATGCCTTCAATACTGTGGTAAGTCAGTTAGTATTTGTTGAGATTAAAATTTCAGATGAAGATAAATGTATCAGTTTACTGTGTTCTTTACCAGACTTCTGGGATAGTCCGGTTGTGGCCATAGGAAGTAATACAACTTCCTTGAAGTTTGATGAAGTGGTCTCATCCTTGTTGTCGGAGGAGATGAGACAGCAGGATATGGAAGGACAGAGCACATACACATTATTTGCAAGAGGATGTTCCCAAGAAAGGAATAGATCTAATTTTTCAAGTGGGAGATCTAAGTCTAAGGGTAGATCTAAATCTCCTGAAAAGTTTGTAAGGGTATGTTGGAGATGTGGAAAAGAAGGGCACTACAAGAGGCAGTGTAGATCCAAGGTTGAGAAAAAGAAGGGATCTGAAGAATCTCATTCTATAGAAGAAAAGACCTCCAAGGAAGAAGGAGGGGATGTGTACTTGGCTTCTTCAAGCACACATGCAGATCATGAGGCATGGTTGGTTGACTCTGGGGAATCCTTTCATATGACTCCCCATAGGGAGTGGTTCTACGAATATGAAAGGTATGATGGAGGTAATGTTTTCTTAGGTGATGATTCGACAACCAAAATCATAGGACGAGGAAAAGTCAAGTTGAGGCTCATAAATGGAAGGATTAGAACACTGCCTAGTGTTATGCACATACCAAGTTTGGCCATAAATTTGATTTTTGTAAGAAAAATGGACGATGTAGGGGTAAAAACAATATTTGAAAAGAAAACTTGCAGGATGGTTCGAGAAGCAATGGTGTTGCTGAAGGGAGTTCGGTTTGGAACTCTCTATAAGCTGCAAGGAAGCACTATTAGTGATGGGTGTAATAGTTCCATTGTTCCCGATATTGGAGTTGAAGAAGACATAACTCCTACAGTCTCTGGAGAAAAGGTTATGCTATGTCATCAAAGACTGGGGCATATCAGAGATAAGGGTCTTCGACTACTACACGGTAAAGGTATGGTTGAAGGTATTTCTAACTGCTCTCTGGATTTTGATTTATGTGAACATTGTCTATATGGGAAGTAGAATCGGGTAAGATTCCCCTCTGGTGCATTGAGGGAAGAAGGAATTTTACAGCTAGTTCACAGTGATATTTTTGGACCTATGTCGGTCCCATCATTGGGAAAATCTGTGTACTACGTCTCATTTATTGATGACTTCTTGAGGAATACTTGGATATATTTCCTCATGAATAAATCTGAAATCTTTGACAGGTTTAAAGAGTTTAAGGCTCTTGTTGAGATTCAAACAGAGAAAAGAATTAAGGTACCAAGGACAGATAATGGTGGAGAATTATGCAGGAATGAATTTGAAGAATTCTGTAAGAAGTGTGGTATATCAAGGAAGAAGACTACTCCATATACACCTCAACAGAATGGAGTTGTAGAAAATATGAACATGACGTTGATGGAAAAAGCAAGGTGCATGCTCAGTGGTGTCAGTTTAGGGCAAGAATTCTAGGCAGAGGCAGTGGGTACTGCATGTTACCTGGTCAACAGATCACCCTCATCAACGTTGGATGACAAGACTCCACAAGAGGTATGGACTGGTAAGAAACCTTCTCTCACACATCTCAAGGTATTTGGCTGTGATGCATATGTTCATGTTCCAAAGGAAAACAGGAGCAAGCTAGATAAGAAGGCCGAAAAGTGTATCTTTATTGGATATAAATATGGTCTCAAAGGTTATAAGCTTTGGAACCCAAAAACTAAGAAGGTAGTGTATAGCCGAGATGTGGTATTTAGAGAAATGAAGGATGATGTTAAACATGAAGTCCTACCAATTAAGGAAGAACCAGAGAAAATAGAGTTTGATTCAAAAGATGATGAGTCAGACTCTACAGAAGAACAAGAAGAAGAAGAAGAAGATCCTCATACTCCAGTATTGAGGAGATCGTTTCAAGAAAGAAGGCTATCGGAAAGGTATAATCCATCTGATTTCCATTCAAATTTTGCTTTGTTTATTACTGATGATGATCCTGGAACTGTTAGGGAGGTAGTGGATTCAGAGGATGCAAATCTCTGGAAAAGGGCCATGAATGAAGAAATGGCATCTTTGGATAAGAATGAGGCTTGGGATCTAGTGGATTTGCCAACTAGAAGAAATCCCATTGGAAACAAATGGGTATTTGAAAAGAAGTTGAATGCAAAAGGAAAAGTGGAGAAATACAAAGCTCAGTTAGTAGAAAAGGGTTATTCCCAGGTTGAGGGAATTGATTTTGGTGAGATTTTGTCTCCTATTGCCAAGTTAACCTCTATACGATTTCTGTTATCTGTTGCTGCTGCATTTGATTTTGAAGTAGAATAGATGGATGTGAAGACAACATTCCTACATGGGAATCTGGAAGAAGAAATCTATATGAAGCAACCCGAAGGTTGTGTTGTGAAGGGAAAGAAGGAGCTGGTATGCAAGATGAAAAAGTCCCTGTATGGTTTAAAACATTCACCAAGGATGTGGTATCAAAAATTTGATACTTATATGTTGGGACTTGGCTTCACAAGAAGCAAAGAGGATCACTGCATGTATTTTAAATTAATTGATGATCATTTGATTTATTTGGTCTAGTATGTGAATGACATATTGCTGATAGGAAACAACAAGGAGATTATCTAGGATGTGAAAACTCAGTTGTCCTCTAAATTTGACATGAAGGATCTCGGTGCTTCAAATTTCATTTTGGGCATGGAAATTAAAAGAGATTGGAAAAGGAGGAAACTCTGGTTGAATCAGAGAAAATATGTCGAGACAATATTGCAAAGGTTTAATATGCAGGAATGTAAATTGGTCAAGGTTCATATTCCTGTTGGTGTAAAGTTATCTGTGTATCAGTATCCCAAGACACATGAAGAGGAGGACATGTCTCATGTTCCATATGCGAGTGCAGTTGGAAGTTTGATGTATGCAATGGTATGTACTAGACCGGACATTGCACATGCGGTAGGAGTTTTGAGCAAGTATATGTCAAAACCAGGGAAGGAGCATTGGAAAATAGTAAAAAGGGTTTTCAAGTATTTGCATGGCACTGCTAGCTATGGATTGTGCTACAAAGGAAGACTAGGATTGGAAAAAGTGGTGGATATACATGGCTTTGTGGATGCATACTGGGCTAGAGATCTGGATTGTAGGAGATCTACAAGCGGGTATGTGTTTAACCTGTTTGGAGGAGAAATAAGTTGAATGAGCAAAAGACAGGCCGTAGTGGCACTTTCAACTACAGAAGTTGAATGCATGGTAGCCACTCATGAAAGTAAGGAAGCAATATGGTTACAAAGATTGTGGTCAGGTATTGGGTTGGTACAACAAGATGTAAGGATAGAGTGTGACAGTCAGAGTGCATTTTTTCTGGCGAAGAACCCTGCTTATCATTTAAAGACAAAGCATATTAATATTCAATATCACTTTGTGAGAGACATGATTGAAGAAAATAAAGTATCACTGATGAAGGTGGACACTTTGAAGAATGTTGTAGACTCATTAACAAAATCTATGAGCACTAAGAAGTTCTCTTGGTGTAGAGGATCCATGGGCATTGCTGCCCTGGATTGTTGACTATGTAACCCTGCAACCCCTTGTATGCAAAGAAAACAACAAGTGGGAGAATGTTGGGTATGTGCTATATTATTTGCATGAGTAGTAGTGTTTGAGCATCTGCACCGGGCACACAGAGGGGTTAGAGGGGGGGTGCAGGGGTAGCGCCCCCGAAAAAATATTTCTACCTCGGGAAATGTGCCACCTACCTCGAGAAGCGTGTCACATATTTAGGTGGTTTTTCGACACATGGTTTTTTGCCGATGGTTTTCTATTTCCGGTTAAGGAATTAGGATTGTGGAATAATCCAAGTCACTGGGTTAGGGTTTTGGATGTCGCTGGCTCCTATATGTATATTGTATTGTAAACAATGTATCACACATGAATGAATATAGAATATGTTGGTTTTCCTGGTTTGGGTTTCCAGGGGAAAAATCTCTGTGTAATGTTTGTATTTGCCATTGTATCTTTTCTGTTCTTTTACTGAAAATCTGTTTGCAGTAAATTTTGTACAAGGTTAGAATCTATAGGTGTACAGTCCTCGGGTGGAGCATGTGTGTGGGAAATGAGGGTCTTTGGGATGTGGGCATAAGTGGCTCATGGGATAAAATCCTTCTTGTTTATCCGTGCGACTTTCCTGTTGTCCTTCCTAAGCCTAGGGATCCCTTTCCTGGTGGAGTTTAGTCCTAGCTCGGGGGTGACCCACTGTTGAGCGTGATGATCAGCATGGTCTAAGGTTGGGAGGTTCGTGGGAGGTCTACATGCAGTTGGTGGTCATCTATTAAAAGATAAGTACCAAATCTTTGTTCTTTGAATGATGTGTATCTTGAAATCAAGTTATAATGTTATTAGAATTGTCTGTATATATTTCATGTATGTTTAATGTTGTTTTTGCATGAATAGGTGCATGAACAAAATGCTATAACTGTTTAAATTGCATTAAATAGATATGTATAGGAATATATATGAATATCAGTTGTTATATTTATTTATTCATGTTAAGTATTATATGTAAATATTTCCGCAAAGTTATTCGGTGGCATGGCCTAACCTATTGGTTTAAGGTCGGGAACGGTCACAAAATGGTATCGGATCATAAATTTGTTTCCATTGTGGCGTTGCCCGACCTATTGGGTGGCTCAGGATGTTACATACGGAATCAGAGTCTGATGACAACATGTGTATTCCTCGGATAGACCTTTCCAATGGGATATCGTGTGCCTAAAATGAAGATTGTATGCAAAAGTTATGACCCCGGAAAGTTGATGTACTAACTTACCCAAATGGGGCCCACATGAATTTTGATGCTTCATCTCCTAGGGTTAGGTTTTTGGATATCTAGGGTTTTTGACATTCCTGTTTATTGTAAAAAGGCCTTCAGAGCCTAATTATAATGATCTTCTTGTGAATGAGCACAACCATCACATCTCTTGAGCACAACCATCACATCTCTTCTCAGAGATAAGTCACCACCATTCTAGCAAGCTTGTTTTCTGCTGGAATTTATAGTTTCAACTTATTTCCTTATTGAATAGAAACTGGTTTTACTGTATATCTGTTATTTTGTGTTAAGCATCTTTTGATAATAATCTGTATTCATTTCATTCTTCTCATAAAATTTGGATCATGTATATGATAAGGTTGTCGTGCAAATTGCTTTGCCCAATGAATGTTGTGTATAAGGCATGAATGTTGTATTTCTCAGAAGGACTTTGATGAGAATAAACCAATGAACACCAAAGTAGTGTTGGAGGGGGGGAATCACTGTTTAATATGCCCAGAATATTTCCCAACCAATGTTGGTCAATTTCCAACTCTCGTGGAGTCCCTCAAACACATACAAAATATAGTGGAAGAGCATGCCAATTTTTCTCAACACATTCAAAGAAATAGAAATGGAAACATGTGACAAGGTTTTTCTTTAAAAAGGGCATCCTGGCAGCCAAGTTAATGCAAATCATTGTTGGTTAATGGGCAATGAAACAACATATTGATTTCCCCACAGCTAAAATCGAGCAAGTAGAGTTTCGTTTATGAAGGAAGGGTCTACAATCAACTAATACAAATGGATAAAAAAATGTCTGAGTGTGAAACATATTGGATCAATGCTAATTGTGTGTAAGCAATGGTAGTTCTCTGACAAGGGATGTAGGCACAACTTCAAAACCATCTCTGTCTCAGTGTGAAAAAGCCACTATCTAGAACCCAAACACAATAGTTTATTGTCCACATTTTCAAATAGTAAGAGAGAGATGCTTTATAAATTTTCCCAAGGGAAGTTATCGACGGTTCAACTTCCGGAACACACAAAGACAGTTGCAGGCTGAGGTTCCACACTCAACAATGGGGGTTGGATGGAAAAACACACTCGTTCCAATGGTTGGGCTAGATCCATGAAGGAAATAACAACCTCAAAAGGTAAACTCCCATACAAATTGATGTTGTATCTCAAAGCGATCTTAACCAAAATCATAGCATAAAACCCACATGATAGCCACAAATCAAAACATTTACACACAAATTTCACATTTGACGGGAATTTTTATTATGCTCGGGGATAAATTACAAACGGGTGAATTATAAACTCTGTGTATTGTTACTCACTATGAAGACCAAAATTGTAGCAGGCCATGGCTGAGAGACACATTTGCTTAAAGTAAACAAGCACATTAACTCTTTCGTCCACTCAACCTCAAGTAGGCTACCCTCATCGAGCTCTAACTTTTTCTACTGTCCTTCCCTCTTTCTCCATGCATCTCCCCACAATTTCCTTCTTTGCTACAACCTTCATTCTTTTAATGCATCGCCTTTGGAAGGCCAACCGTCACATGGTTTGTTTCCACTTCCCATTTTGCCAAAAAAGACAAAATAGAGTAAAAATAATGATTACAAGTTTATTACAATTTTATTACAATTTTATAAAATGTTTTGGGTGAGGATCCAATTCAGATCACACCTCCCCATTTGCAGGCTTTTGGTCCCCAAAAGCTTCAACTCCTTCAATATTCTTCTTCTCCTATCATCAAGCAAACTCCAACAAATCTCAAAGAAATAATGCCTATGTTGTAGGATGGAAGATAAGAGTTGAGTAGGGGATACCTTTGGCATAACCCCGCTGTCCTTCTCATGGCCGTGGATGACATTCACTGTTGCATTAGGTTGTCAAACAACCATTGCTATTTGGGAAACAAGTTCCAACAACTCCTCTTTCCCCTTGATCTTGAATCTCCAAGTTTTCTTCTTGCCTGTCTGGTTCTTGGGATGGAGTTATGGGTGAAGCCTCCAACATTTGGCCTCCCAATGTTCAGTTAATCTGTAATATTAACAATAGTTCTTACATGGGCTGCTTGGCCTTCTAGAGTGCCAACAGTCACTAGCCTTATGACCCCTTTTCTTGCAACATAAACAAACTAAGCCATACCTTTTCAGTCTTTGATTATGCTTGCTAGATTGATTGCTTGGTCCCCCAAGAATTGGAGGGAATATGGATTACATAATCATCTCTTTGTTGCCCTCTTCTAAGCTTCTACAAGCATATTTGAGTGGCTTGTTGCACACTCCTTCTCCAACTACCTTTTCCTCTATGGGAATAACTTCTTTTCTGGTTCTTCTTGCCTTGACGAAAGTGGTTTGAGTTGCACTTGTGTTGGTTTCTTGTCCACTGGATCCTAGGCCTTCATGCTTGGGCCTCAACTGAGCTACAATGGGAATACAAATCCTTTGGCATTCCTTGCCTAGCCCTTAGCCATCATAGCCCATTTTCCTCATGAGCTTGGAACCGATGCCTCTAGTGTGCATCTCAAAGTCACCAAAGGTCTTTTGAGGAAGGGTATTAAAAGGTAAGTTTACCAAGCTTGACTCCATCATTGTGTTGGCCTCCTTACCCTTCATTACCGAAAATTGTGTTACCATCTCTGTTAGTGCAACAATTCTATGCTCCAATAGAGAAAATATGACCTCTGAGTCCTCCTTGTCATTTCCTTCATGAGGACCTCACCATTAGTGGTATTTGCTTCTATGTAGGCCTGGAAACAATGCTTGTCTACTACTTGCTACTGGTTGTGAGTGTTTACCTTGCATATGTTCTCCAAGAGTTTGGAACCTGCTCTGATACCATTTGATCCATAAATGATAGGTCTATGGCCCATCCGTTTCATCAATCTAGATACTCTTTCATAATTGAATTTTGTTCTCTATGTATGTGCTCATCTCCAAGCTACAAGCAACAATTTCAATGCATGACCAAATGCAATTTGTAGTTCATGTATATGATAAGGATGTTGTGCAAATTGCTTTTCCCAATGAATACTGTGTATAAGGCATGAACGTTGTATTTATCAGAAAGACTATGACGAGAATAAACCAACGAAAACCAAAGTAGTGCTGGAGGGGGGAATCATTGTTTAATATGCCCAAAAGATTGCTCGACCAATGTTGGTCAATTTCCAACTCTCATGGAGTCCCTCAAACACATACACAATATAGTGGAAGAGCATGCCAATTTTTATCAACACATACAAAAAAATATAAATGGAAACATGTGCCAAGGTTATTCTTTAGAAAGGGAATCCTGACAGCCAAGTTAATGCAAATCGTTGTTGGTTAGTTGGCCATAAAACAATAGATCCATTTCCCCATAGCCAAAATTGAGCAAGTATAATTTTGTTTATGAAGAAAGGGTCTACAGTCAACTAATACAAATGGATCAATAAATGGTTGAGTGTGAAACATATTGTCTTACTGCTCATTGTGTGTGTGCAATGATATTTCTCTGACAAGGGACATAGGCACAACTTCAAAACCGTCTCTTTTTCAGTGTGCAAAATCCATTATCCATAACCTAAACACATTGGTTTAATGTCCATATTTTCAAACAATAAGACATGGATGCTTTAGAAATTCGTCAAAGGGAAGCTATGGACGGTTCAACTTCTGGAACACATAGAGACAATTGCATGTTGAGACTCCATACTCAATGATGGGGGTCGACTGGAAAAACACAATCATTCTAGTGGTTGGGATAAATCCATGAAGGAAATACCAAACTCAAGAGGTAAATGCTCATACAAATCGATTATGTAGCTCAAAGTGATCTTAACCAAAATCATAGCACAAAACCCACATCATAGCCACTAAATCAAAACATTTACACAAATATTTCACATTTGACATGAATTTTTATTATGCTCAAGGTGAAATTACAAATGGGTGATCTATACACTCTATGTATTGTTACTCATTATGAAGACCAAAATTGCAATAGGCCATGGCTCAAAGACACCTTTGCTTAAAGTGAATAGGCACATTAACTCCTTTGTCCACTCAACCTCAAGCAAGCTACCCTTTTCGATCTCTAACTTCTACTACTATCCTTCCCTATTTCTCCTTGTATCTTCCCATTATTTTCCTCTTTTCTACAACCTTCATTATTTTAATGCACTTCCTTTGGAAGACCAACTGTCACATGGTTCGTTTCCACTTCCAATTTTGCCAAAAAAAGACAAAATAGAATAAAAATAACGATTACAAGTTTATCACAATTTTACAAAATGTTTTGGGTAAGGATCCAATTCAGACCAATCGAAAGAGTTGGGTGAAGTTTGATATATCAACGACTGAGATCATTTTTGAATGGGAGATCGATGGTCCAAATTCATCTGATATTTGGTCGAAAATTTCTAAGTGTTGGAGTTGGTCAACATAATTCACTAATGGTTGATGGTCGGGTCAGCCAAATTGGTGAAATGTGTTACTCACCAATGGAAATCGCCAACGACCAGTGGTTGGATGATTCAACTGAGTGTTTCGATTGAGCAAGAGAAAACACCAATTGCCGATGATCGATGGTTAGGTGTTGGTCGATTCAACTAGGTGTTTGGGTCATCCAAGGGAAATTTTCGATGGTCGATGAAGAAAAGAGGGTGACAATGTTTCATTCCATGTCACCCACAATTCCATGTTGGAGTCTACGTGCCATGCCACATCAACAGTTGCGATGTTAGCCAAGAAAGGTATGATGGCTAACGTTCGGGTCGATCGAATTGGAGAAGTGTTTTCGTCAGTCAACATGAATGATCGATGGATGGGTCGACCAAATTGGTAAGGTGTTTCATTCAATCGAGAGGAAACCATTGATGATTGATGGTCGACGGTCGGGTCAACATGAAAACACTGATCATCGATGGAGCTCAGATTAATGGTATATATTGCTTCGAGATGTCAATTGATGGTGGAGATTCATTCACGGATATGGGGAAGGTTGGTAGATCAATGGTTGATTTTTCTCTCAGTTTGAGATCAATGAATTTGATTTAAAAGGATCTTATAACAATAAAACAGTCAAATTGCTATGAAATTTTACAGTTTCTAAAGGTCATGAACTTGCGAGGCGATTTTGAGGCCTTAAACAACGTTTTTAGGGAAAAAAAAAACCAAGAGAGAAACAAAGTGTCCTAAGGTACACTTTGTATCTCAAGTAAAAGAACTCAGAGAGAGATTTCCATTGAACTACTCCGGGTGAAAAACAAAGCTCGTATGAGAAAGTTACAATTGAAACAGTTGAGGTAAAATTTCAACACCAACTTACTTTCAAAGGGCATAACTCCTTGCTCAGAAGTCCGTTTGAGGCACTTGAGTAGTCTATGGAAATCTTATGATCCATAGAAACCAGCCATGGAGCCAGATTTTGGATATGGGTATCTGAAAATGTGCAAGAAGAGAAAGAAGACACATGTAGAATACACAGATAAATTGGGAAAGACAGTCTAAACTTCTTCAGACCATAACTTTCAGCTTGGAGCTCAGATTTCGAGTAAATGGATAGTCATTGGAAAGGTCTCGAGGAGGAGAAGACATATATCCACCCAAAACTTTGAATTGGGTGATAAAATGATCATAAAATAATAAAGTAATTCTGCAGTAGTAAGTCTGTGGAAATTGCAACATATGAATTTTGTAACTTTTCGCTCAGAACTCAGATTGAGGCATGAGTATAGTCGTTGGAGAGTTGTTTTAGAGAGGAATAAATATAAGGAATCAAATTTTGAATTAGCACATTGGTGTTCTTCATAAGTTTGTGTGAAGAATAACATGTATTCTAATTAATGAAATGTTTTATAGTATGCATGTTCTAACAATAATTATTACATGCACATTTCTTGCAGAATTAAAGGTACATGAAAATAACTTTGGTTCTTGTATGAGGAATGGAGTTATGGAAGATTTAAAACGATCTTAAAACCACGAGGATGAGATCATAGGTTTGCATGTCATCATGGGAAATGCTGAGACAAAGTCTAATGGGAGAAGAGGCAGGCATGAGCCCGTAACTATGAGAAGTCTGCACAGAGAAGTGTAGAGCTACATGGCAGATAATGAAGGAATTATGAAGGCTCAGGAAGAGATACTTCAGAGTTTGAATATGTTTCATAATAAAGCTAACAAGGATTATGGCAACAAGAAAAAAATTAGTGCTAGACAAGTGACAACATTTAGATCCCATAGCAAAAGGGATGATCATGGGAATGATAGGCAGTCAAGAAGCATGAGTAGGCACCTATTTTCCAAAGAAATCCATCAGAAGAATTCTTTAAAGCTCAGAGCCAGGGATTAGCTCAAGTGTGTCTTCTGTTAGGAGGTAAAGGAGAAGGCCCAAGGCAGACATCTTGCAAGGTGAACTCAGGAAAATCAAACTACCAACTTTCAATGGCGAGCATAGTAAAAGGGAAGAGCCCTAGGCCTGTCTATTGGAAATGAATAAATATTTCTAGTTGCATGATTACCCATCAAGGGTAGAAGCTATAATTTCAACATACCACTTGCAAGGAAAGAAAACTTAAGCAAGTTGCATATATATGGCACCTTTTTCTAAAACTTCTTTTTAGTTGTAATGCTAAAATATCTCTTATTAATATAGGCCTTGTAATACCTTGAATTTTCCTTGAATTCCCTTCCTCATCAAGTCACGTGAAATCCTTTTTGTAACAATCTAGGGAAACGTGATGCTTTTCTAGCCAACCCATACAAATCAAGCAATCATACGATCCAAGCAGTATGATGTTCAAATCTACCTTAGTGTTGACTCCATTCATATTCATTGGGAAATCCCTAACCAACTCATTGATTATTCTCTTGGTTCTAGTGGCTAGATTAACCAACCATGACTTTTCATGCTTACATCTCTTCAATTTAAATCTTTCAACTAGATTAGGATATATCTAGCTATGACTAGCTCCATAATAAATCAAAATAGATATGAGTTGATTATCAATCTTACCTTCCACCTCAATCATGTGGGATTGATAGTATGTTTGTCTATTGTCCAATGCTGCATAAATCCTCAACATGCTCCTACCCATGTCTTTTGTTGTATCCACCTCCTGGATGTTGTGAACAATGCTCATCCTATCTCCCTTGTGAGGACAATATTTATACATGCGGTCTCCCTCACATCCCAAACAATTTATGGGTTGCTTCCTTGGTCTCTTCCCCAAGGAATCTGTCATCTTAGGTTCACTTTGTGTTGGTTTTCTTTGCCAATATGCTTGAGAGTTGTTCCTGAAGAAAGGTGTCTTGAATCATTTCTTCCTCTAATTTATCTTGATTTTGTTCTTATCATCCCATGTTTTTTAAAAAGCTATCCTTTCCTTGTTTTTCTTATACAAATATTTGTTTTTCGTTATGGATTCCTATAAATCATTGGACTCATCAAATTGGATTTTATCTTTGTAGAATGAGGGAAATCCTCTCAAAAATATCTTAATTTTAACCTTCTCATTCTAGACAAAACCCACATACCTCCAAAACTCCAATAATTTTTTCTCACATTCCTCCATGGTCATACTTCCTAATTTAAGCTCAAAGAATTCTTTCATTTTCTTGTCATAATAGTTCTCTAACAAGTATTGTTGCTGGAAGTATTTCTTGAAATGCTTCCAATAAATTATCTTCTTGTCAATATACCTGATCTACTTCAGTTGATTCCACCACATGGAATTTTTCCCCTAAAGATGATATATGGAAATCCTTGCTTCCATATTTGATTAATAATTGTGTAGATGGAAATATTTTATGATTCCCAACAACCAAGCTTCAACATCTCCACCCTTCCTATGCTCTACATCCAATGTTTGTGGCTTGAGACTTATGAGTTCTCCTTGAAATTATTTGACTCAAGCCTTCTCCTTTGATATGACATGAGACATATTTGGGTTGCTCTTGGATCTCGAGAATGCATTTTCTCTTCTAGCTAAATGTCTAGGTGAATGACAATGTATACTAACACTTCTTGAGTTTCTATACCCTTTGTGATCATCCCTCCCATGATGAGATTTGGGTGTTGTTGCATGACTTGTAGTGGTTGCATGTTTTGTGTCCAAATCCTTATTGATTGTCTTTGCAACTTATTCAAACTTTGTAACAACTAAGTATTAATTTGGTTATGTTCCTCCCGAGTTCTTATGATTCTTTCATTATCTTCTTTGTAGATATACACTTCCATATTCAAGATTTTTATTGTTTCAACCAACTCTGTTGACTCTACTTTGCTTCTATTCCCATTAAACTCTGTTTCTACATTTCCCGAGCTGATATTTAATCCTTAGATTTAATCTCCATGGCTATAATAATATTTTGCATCATCCATATATCTAGTCCTCCTACCGAGCTTGATCTACTCTGCTTATACCCCTAATTCTATAAAAATGTGCATGCAACAATTATTGTTCGATGAAAAATAATTGCAAATTATCACAATTTTGCAATTCTAGAAAATTTATACCCTTTAATGATCCAGGTGGATATCGGTGGCCACCCACCTTTTCCAACTGGCTCAAAATAGTTTTTTGGCAATTTTGGCAATTTACTATTTTTAGCAGTTTTAACTTTCGGGGCCATTTTAAGGGCCTAAATGAAGGTTTTTCGGGATAGAGCTTGTCAATGATATTCAAAGACATGATTGAGCCCCCAAAATGAATCTCCTCAATGATACCTTTCCAACGGGCTATCATGCACCTAAAACGAAGATCGTATGCAAAAGTTACGACCCCGGGAAGTTGATGTACTAACTTACCCAAACGGGGCCCACATGACTTTTGGCGCTTCATCTCCTAGGGTTA
>JASDQU010819080.1:13706-35374 GCA_032191745.1 Picea mariana | reverse complement strand
TACTGGTACTCTTAGATCCCAGTCATCCCCGTTCACACTGCAAATATTCGTCAGCACTGTCTCCAATATTTTATTGAATGCTTCAACTATCCCATTCACTTGCGGGTGGTAGGGTGTGCTCTTATGGTGATGGAGTGCAAATTCATCGGTCAAGGATTCAATGGTCTTATTGATGAAATGTGTGCCTTGATTGCTCATAAGGATCTCTGATCATCCAAACTTGGTTATGATGTCATCAAATATGAAGCATGAAGCTATAGTTGCACTACAGTCCTTAACTGCTCTTGCTTCGGCCCATCTGGTTAAGTACTTTGTCGCAATGATTATGTATCTGGCTCCTGTGCATTTTCCTAGTGGGTTGATAGGTCCCATGAAGTCAATGGCCCATTTCTCAAATGATTGTAAGGTCAGCTAAGGTGCTAAAGGCATCTCATCCCTTCTGGATGGTTTCCCAACTCTTTGACATACATCACAGGCTCTGTAATAGTCCTTAGCATCTTTGTGTAAGGTAGGCCACCAGAGGCCAGCTCTAAGAACCTTCTGCGCTGTTTCTTTCCCTGCGTAGTGTCCTCCTGCAATGCCTTCATGATCTTCTGCAAGGATCAATGGTATCTCTGCTTCCAACATTCTGTCAAGTTCAATCTTCACTTTCTCCTTATATTTAGGGTTCAATCTGTAGGGTATCTGTTTGAATGGCCTTGCATATGGTTTCAAAGGGATCCTCATCTCTCCCATGGGACCTTTATTGCCCTTCATATAAGTGAACTTGGTTGTAAACAAGTCCTAATATTCATGCAGTAACTCTGTGATCTTGTCAATAGTGGCAACATCCCAATAATCTCCAACATTTGCAAGCTTCAGTGTTTGCTCTGTTCCAATGTTGACATTCTTGATCTTGATTGATTGTCTAATGAAAGGTAGTTCAACTCTTGGTCCTTCTATGTCTCTTTGGCCTTCTGTTTCGGCGATGTTCACCTTCCTAGGATCATCGTCTTCATTAGCATTGATATTGTAAAAACCTTGCAATTTCTGGAGAGGGGCAGTCCATTCGTCCTCTTCTTGTTCCAAAGGGAGGCTAGGTACCTCCTCAAATGCTTTCTGTCTTACACTTTGTAATGCTTGATCCACTATAGGATTTTGGCTTTCAAACAAAAAGGTAGTTATAAAGTTCTGGGTCATACCTTCCCAATCTGCAGTGATGAGACACAGTTCTTCTTGAAGATACTAGTTGATAGGGGTTGTGTCCAGTGTGTTGATGAATTTTTTCCCCCATTGCTCTTGAGGAATGCTGCTCCAGGCTTCCTCGCAACTTCGCACATGGTCCTTCGGACATATTTGACCTTTGTACCTAACTTCCCAGCCTTCTACTTGCTATGAAAACCGCGCTGTCATCAAAGTGCAACATTGTATTCAGTCTGTAATGTTGTTTTTGTGTGTCCCCTACCATCTTGCTGGAGTTGCTTTTAGGGCCTCATCCATTGCCAACAATATTTGTTGTATTGGTAAAATTTCTTCAAATTCTGACAATAAAGTTTCCATATGATTTAAAGCATCAAACGTGAGCAAGTTACTTACTTCTGTTCCGATCCAACGAACTTCTATGGTCAATTTGGCACATCTTCTCGTAGATACTTCATACATTTTATTCTTCTAGTTCTCTAGTGCTTCTTCCGAGTCTCATTAACATGTGATGTCACTTTGCCAGCTTAGGTTCCCATCCACCGTAGGATTAATGTAATCCTGCTGTCTGGTTGTTAATTTGTATATGTTTTCTAGTTCATATGAGCGGTCTTCTTCCCTAATGGGTTCTGTGTATCTCTGACCTTCGTTGGGATCCAAAGGTACAATGACCCTAAGGCCATCTCCTTCAAATGTCATTCTTATTTTCTTTAAATCAACCACGATGTAATTATTGAAATCCCAATCAATTCCTAACAACACAGGGTAAGGACAACTCTCATCAATTATCTCAATCACCTCGAAGTCTGCAAACGTCTTTACTCCATCGATGTCCACTGGGACATATTCCAATATTCCAAAGGGGATTACAACTTGCTGATTATCCATCCTAAGCCTAATACGGGAATAGATCAACTTATGTTTTCCCATCAATGCCCAATTCTGCTTCGTCATGATATTGACCTCCGACCCTAAGTCGAGGAATACATAGTCTATATCATACTCTCCAATTTGAGCATTCAGGTGTAGTTCCTTATTTTTTCTTCTCTTTTTAGAGACTTGGTGTACTTCTCTATTCAACAAGGGATCTATCTTTCCTAACTCGTACTGTCTGATTAAATTTTGTAGCTCTTGTATAATGCTTTCATCCTGAATCAACTTAATACAAGTATATAAGAATTCCATGAGCTTTCTTACCTCTTTTCCTTCTTCTGGTAGAGCAGACTGGTCGAATTCCAAAGACATTCCACATTCTCTTACTTCTGGTCATGTCTTCGATGAAGAGCCTTGGTCTCTCTCGAATTCTTTTCTTACCTCCTCAAATATTTGTTTTTATTTCTTTGCTTCAAAAACTTGTGTCTTCTCTGCAACTTTCCTGACCCTTGATTCTTCTATAGTATTTCCTTGGGTCATTCTATCTTCTCTTGTAACAATGCCTCCTCTAGTGATAACATCGACTCTAGGGTCCTCTCTGTGAGGTTCAATGTATATCACTTGCACTTGCGGGTTTTGCTGAGGTCCTCGTCTCTCTTGAAGTTTGGCTAGCAGCATAGGGCAATATTCGATAACATGTTCGAATGAGCTGTAGTACCTGCAAGTGGTACAAGGGTTCGGACAGTCCCTTGCTAAGTGTCATGGCTGTACACAATTGTAACAAATGATCTATCCTCGCCCTCGATCCCTATCTCCTCCTCTTCCTCTTCCTTAGAATCCACCACAAGGGTTGAAGTTTCCCTTCCTGGGGAATTATACTGCACAATGCTTCCTTCTTGTTGTACTTCACCTTGAATTTTGTATATATCCCTCAACATTTCATGCATGAGGTCATAAGCCCTATAATCCCTGTCATCGTGTCCTACCGACTTACAGAACGTGCAATACAAATTTGTGGGTTTCTAGACATATTTTTGTAGATAGTAACATTCACCAAGGAAATGTCTATTTCTACATACCTCGCACCAGGTTAGGGTAGCTTGTTTCAAAGGGATCGGAGTTCCATAGGCCAAGTATTCATGAAATAAGGGACAATGTTCCTTGTCACGACCTTCTGATTTGCATCTGATACACCAGATGTCTTCTCTTTTATCTTTTCCCTTGTATTTCTTCATATCTTCGACCTGTAGAGATAAACTAGTTAGTTGACTCAAGATTTGACTCATACCTAAGCTGGATTCTCCCATAGGGGCTGATTCTAATTTCATGGCGATCTCTAATGCCTCATCCTGCGAAGAAATCTTCTATTGCATCAGAGGAACTCTGATGTGTGGTAAGAGGGCAACAATGAACCATTCCTTGTTCTTCTCATTTGGGATCTGAAAAGTCAAACGACCCGTTAAGGTCTTAAACCTATGATCAAATTCCCACACAGGTTCATCTACTTGTTGCTTGATTTCTTTTAGTTCTGTAATGCATTGTGACTTTGACTTGGGGTTTCTTGAATTCTGCAACCAACGCATTCTTGATCTCATTCAATGGTTTAGGCTGTGCAATTCCTTGGACAAGTTTCATGTACCAGCCCAGTGCGCGGTCTCTTAGGGTAGTACTAAACTGATCTCTCTTAACTGCTTCATTAGTAACATTCTTAATACTCCATACGACTTCACATAAAAACCATTTCCGATCAGGATCTTTAGATCCATCTCCTCTAAAGATAGGTAGCCTCATTTCATCTGCCATAGATCTTCCTAGGTTTCTCAGTTGAATAGGTGTTGAATTGCTTGTACTAGTGCTCTGAGTGTTCTGGTGACTCTGATTACTCTAATTGCTTAATGTTGCTGAAAAAACAGGAGGATTAATATTACTTACTTCAATAGTCAGCGCAGTTCCTAAAGTTTTTGGCTCTTCTCGGCGAGTTTCATCTGTCCTAGCTGACTCTGAATGCTCTTCGTCTATCAAATCTGCCTCTTCTCCACTGTAGAACCCTTCGTCTCCGTAGTTCTTCTTAAACAGGTTTGTGAGATGAAATTCTAACTCTCCCACTGCGTGTATGTCCAACCTCTATGTCACTGTCGCTGTCTGAATTCTTTTCTTGAACATTAGCTCTTTCGATCTAACCGATTACTGTATCTTCAAGATATTCTTCTCATGCAATAGCATCTTGATCTTCAACTTCAGAAAATGTAAAAAATTTCCTCTAGGTCCCTTAAAGAAATACCTCTCAGCTTGGCAATATGACTCTACTCTGTCAACAACAAACTCGGTGCTATACCCTCCAATGGTGCTATCAAACCAATGATCTACTTCTCTTGACACAACGTTATCAACTCTCTTGACCTTCTTTATCAGCGCCGACGTCCAAACCATAGGTGGTCTAGATCTGATCTCAAATTAGGTGTCTTCTAACCTAGCTATCCACTCATATAACTCCTGATGAATTCCTCCAAAGAAAATCTCGTGTATATCAGTAAAGATATATATTCCCAACCAATCCTTTGTACTAAGATTAGGGTTCTTGTTCTGGGCTTCAACAAATTCCTTTTCTTGATCCTCTATCCACTTCTGAATCTCTGTCTTCGATGGAAACCACCTTGACATTCCCTCAAGAAGATTCGTGTCCTGGCAAGAGAACCATTTTTTGGCACAGGGGCAGACCCAGGGTTCACCTCCAAGAGTGCACCAACAAGACCTAACTACTGGCCCTTTCGACAACACCTATGAAGTAGATGCAATCTCACCTGAAGTAGCAATAGGGGGTTGCAGGACACATGTGTCTACAACCAGAGGAAATGCAAAATGGATTAAAAGAAAATAGACATAGCAACCTAGTATTCTTTATCTTCCTTAGGCCTACTACGCAAGCTATACCTCAGACCTAACACAATATCACAATAGCAGCATATCAAATGACAAACAACCCAACATCAATCACACATAACACAAGATATACGTGGTTCACCCTCTCTCTAGGGCTACGTTCACAGAACTGTGCTTTATGATATATTAGGTGAAAGCATACAGTTCTATCTGCGCTCTTAACCAACATCTCTCTCTCTCTCTCTCTTCCTCTCTATCTCCCCTCCCTGTGCACCCAGTTGCAGGGTTGATCTTCGCACCCAACTGAAGATCTTACAATAATGACTGCTCATACAACACAATACTCCTCTCTCAACAACAATCAGTCATCATAATCTAATCATCTCTTACTCTTACTCTCTCTAACCCATCCCAGGTCCTCTTGACATTTATTTATACATTATAATATCTCACCAAAAACCTTAGGCCGAAACCTAGGTGTCCAAAACCCTAGGTGTCTAAAACCCTAGATCAACTTGACCCATGTTTTCAGGGCTTCGCCAATCTGTCTTTCCCTCCTTCTTACGCGGTGCTCCAAAGCATCCAATGGTGGATTTTTCTGCTTGCTGAGTTGTCCACGATCTGTCTTCCTTGTTGATCTCTCCATCCTCGATCTCCTCATCCAACAACTTTCTTTCTCTTATTTCGCACTGTCTTTTATGCTCTTCTTCTTACTTCGACCCAGTATCAGTCGTTGTGTCTTCCATGCAGTTCACATTTTGACTTTTCTTCCTTGATCTTTGCTTGATTCCATAACTAAGGGCCAACATGCTCCCTCTATAGAAGAAAATACCTCCAAGGAATAAGGAGGGGATGTGTACTTGGATTCTTCAATCACACATGCAAATCATGAGGCATGGTTGGATGACTTATGTGCCTCCTTTCATATGACTCCCCACAAGGAGTGGTTTTGTGAATATGAAAGGTACGATGGAGGTAATTTTTTCCTAGGTGATGACTCGAAAACCAAAATCATAGGATGAGGAAGAGTCAAGTTAAGGCTTATATATGGAAGGATTAGAACACTTCCCGATGTTCTTCACATCCCAGGATTGGCCAGATATTGTAAAAATTGGTTGTAAAAATTGTATTTGAAAAAGAAACCTACAGGATGGTTCGAGGAGCAATGGTGTTGCTAAAGGGAGTTTGGATTGGAACTCTGTATGATATTCAAGGAAGCACTATTGGTGATGGGTGAAATAGTTCCATTGTTCTTGATATAGAGTTGAAGAAGAAAAAACTCCTACAGTCTCTGGGGAAAAGGTTATGATGTGGCATCAAAGACCGGGGCATATCAGAGAGAAGGGTCTTTGAATACTACACGATAAAGGTATTGTTGAAGGTATGTCTAACTACTCCCTGAATTTTAATTTCTATGAACATTGTGTATATGGTAAGAAAAACCGAGTAAGATTCCTCTCTGGTGCAACGAGGGCAAAATGAATTTTACAGCTAGTGCACAGTGATGTGTTTGGACCTGTGTTTGTTCCATCATTGGGAAAATTTGTGTACTATGTCTCATTTATAAATTAATTCTCTAGGAATACTTGGATATATTTCTTTAGGAATAAATCTAAAGTATTTGACATGTTTAAAGAGTTTAAGGCTCTTGTTGAGAATCAAACAGAGAAAATAATTAAGGTGTCGAGGACAGATAATGGTGGAGAGTTCTGCGAGAATGAATTTGAAGAATTCTATAAGAAATGTGGTATAGCATGGAAAAATAATATTCCTTATAAACCTCAGTAAAATGGAGTTGCAGAAAGGATGAACAAGGCACTGATGGAAAAAGAAAGGTGCATGCTTAGTGGTGCCGGGTTAGGGCAAGAATTCTGGGCAGAGGCAGTGGAAATTTCATGTTACATGGTCAATCGAAAACCCTCATTGACACTGAATGACAAGACTCCACATGAGGTATGGAATGGTAATAAACCCTCTCTCACACATCTCAAGGTATTTGTCTATGAGGCCTATGTTCATGTTCCGAGGGAAAGCATGAGTAAGCTAGATAAGAAGGATGAAAAATGTATCTTTATTGGGTAAAAAGATGGTCTCAAAGGTTATAAGCTTTGTAATATAGAAACTAAGAAGGTTGTGTGTATCCGAGATGTGGTATTTAGAGAAATGAAAGAAGTTGTCAAACAAGAATTCTTACCAAGTAAGGAAGAACCAAAGAATAAAGAGTTTGAATTAAAGGATGATGAATCAAAAATTCCAGAAGAACAAGAATTAGACGAAGAAGATCCTCATACTCTAGTATTGAGAGGATGGATTCGAGAAAAAAGGCTATCAGAAAGGTATATTCCACCTGATTTCCATTAAAAATTTTCTTTGTCTATTACTGTTGATGATTTTAGAAAAATTAGGGAGGTAGTGGATTCAGAGGATGCAAAACTATGGAAAAATTCCATGGTTGAAGAAATGGCAGCCTTTTATAAGAATGAGGCTTGGGATCTAATGGAGTTGTCGACCGGAATAAATCCCATTGGAAACAAATGGGTATTTAAAAAGAAGGTGAATTCAGAAGGAAAAGTGGAGAAATACAAAGCTCAGTTAGTAGCAAAGGGTTATTCCCAGATTGAGGGAATTGATTTTGGTGATATTTTTTCTCATGTTGCCAAGTTAACCTCTATTAGATTTCTATTATATGTTGCTGCTGCCTTTGATTTTGAAGTAGAACAGATGGATGTGAAGACAATAGTACTACATGGGGATATGGTAGAATAAATCTACATGAAGCATCCAAAAGGATTTGCTGTGAAGGGAAAGAAGGAGATGGTATGCAAGCTGAAAAAGTTCCCATGTGGTTTAAAACAATCACCAAGGATGTGGTATAAAAAATTTGATACTTATATGTTGGGACTTTGCTTCACAAGAAGAAAATAGGATCACTATGTGTATTTCAAATTAATTGGTGATTATTTGATTTATTTGGTCTTATATGTGGATGACATGTTTCTGATAGGAAACACCAAGGATATTATCTAGGATGTGAAAACTCAGTTTTCCTCTAAATTTGACATGAAGGATCTTGGTGCTACAAATTTCATTTTGGGAATGGAAATTACAAGAGATCGAGAAAATAAGAAACTCTGGTTAAATCAGAGAAAATATGTCGAGACCATATTGCAGAGGTTTAATATGCAGGAATATAAACCGATCAGGTTCCCTTTCCCGTAGGTGTAAATTTATCTGTGGATCATTGTTCCAAGACACATGAAGAGGAGGACATATCTCATGTTCCATATGCGATTGCGGTTGGCAGTTTGATGTATGCAATGGTATGTACTAGACTAAACATTGCATATGCAACGAGAGTTTTGTGCAGGTATATGTCAAAACTAGGGAAGGAGCATTAGACAACAGTAAAGAGAGTTTTCAGGTATTTGTGTGGCACTACTAGTTATGGATTGTGCTACCAAGGAAGACTAGGTTTGGACGTACATGGATTTGTGGATGCATAGTAGGTTGGAGATATGGATCGTAGAAGATCTACAAGCGGGTATGTGTTTAACCTTTTTGGAGGAGAAATCAGATGGATGAGTGAAAGACAATCTGTAGTGGCACTTTCAACTACAAAAGCTTAATACATGGCATCCACTCATGCAAGCAAGGAAGAAATATTTTTACAAAGATTGTGTTCAGGTATTGGGTTGGTACAACAAGCTGTAAGGATAGATTGTGACAGTCAGAGTGCAATTTTTTATGGTGAAGAACCCAACTTATCATTCAAAGAAAACAAATATTGATGTTCAATATCACTTTGTGAGAGACATGGTTGAAGAAAATAAGGTGTTGTTGATGAAGGTGGAAACTTTGAAGAATCTTGCAGATTCATTAATAAAATCTGTGAGCACTGATAAGTTCTCTTGGTGTAGAGGATCTATGGGCATTACTTCCCTGAATTGTTGATTATGTAACCTTGTAATCCCATGTATGCAAATAAAACAAAAAGTGGGAGAATGTTGGTGTATGTTTTATATTCTTTGCATGGTTAGAATAAGTGGGAAAAAAATTGGCGGTTTTTTGCGTCCATTTTTGGGAGGTTTTTCAGCACATGGTTTTCACCAATGGTTTTCTATTTCCGGTTAAGGAATGAGGGTTGTTGACTAATCCAGGTTATTGGATTAGGGTTTTGGATGCTACGAAATCCTATATGTATATTGTATTGAAAACAAAGTATGATGTAAATGAATATAGAATATGATGGTTTTCCCGGTTAGGGTTTCTAGGGGAAAAATATCTGTGTAATGTGTGTATTTTCCATTGTATATTTTCTGTTCTTTTATTGAAAATCTGTTTGCAGGAATAATTGTACAAGGTTAAAATCCACAGAAGAATCTAACTCAACATAAGAACATGAATTAGAAGAAGAAGACTAACATCATACTCCGGTATTGAGGAGATCAGTTTAGGACAAAAGGTAATCATAAAGGTATTCTCCACTTGATTTTCATTCTAGTTTTGATTTATCTATTACTAATGATGATCCCATAGATGTTAGGGAGGTAGTGGATTAAAAAGATGGTAAACTGTGGAAGAAGGCCATTGTTGAAGAAATGACAACCTTGGATAAGAATGAGGCGTGGGATCTAGATGAGTTTCCAGTTGGAAGAAATCTCGTTGGTAGAAAATTGGTGTTTAAGAAGAATTTGAATGTAGAAGGTAAAGTGGAGGAGTCTACATCTCACCTAGTGGAAAATGGATATTACTAGGTAGAGGGAATTGATTTTGGTAACATTTTTTCTTCTGTTTCTAAATTTACTTCTATTAGATTTCTTTTATGTGTAGTTGTTGCTTTTGATATTAAATTATAATAGATGGATGTAAAGACAACATTCCTACATGGGGATATTGAAGAAGTAATCTACGTGAAACATCTAGAAGGTTTTGCAGTGAAGGGTAAGAAAGAGCTAGTTTGCAACGTGAAAAAAGTCCGTATATGGTTTAAAGCAATCTCCAAGGATGTGGTATCAAAAGTTTGATACTTATGTTTTGGGGCTTGGTTTAACAAGGAGATAAGATGATCATTTTGTGTATTTCAAATTAGTTGGTGATCATTTTATTTATGTGGTTTTGTATGTTGATTGTCAGACCTCTAAGTTGATGCCATTTTTATTTCCAGTTACCCTTTTTTGACTTATATCAACCCTTCCTCTTTACCACATTATCGTTTTTATACCAAAATTTTCCACACCATTTGCAATGTGAGATGGCTTAGTCCTTGTCCCTGACTTGCAAGCTTAAATCCCAAGTTCCCTCATCAAATTCACTTAAAAAACAATTCTTTTTCTGATACCCATGGGTCACCTTGGTGCAACACGCGAACATCTACGTCTTGCTAGTGTACAACCCATGGATTCCCTAAAAAATGTGAAAAATAAAATAATTACACATTTTCGAGCGGGGTTTTCGGCTAGGATCGTTTCCAAACCTCCATGAGCTTGTACCAAACTTAATTCAACCTACTTAACTTCTTGAGGATGGTATAAAGGCACCTTTGGGGGCATGGATGAGGAGGACAACCTAGGCGCAAAGTTATGTTGATGAAATTGCAAGTCTCCCTATTACCCTTCATCCTCTGAGTAGCATCCCTATAACCTGGAACCCTTGTTCCAACTTTCCTTCCTTTTCATTATATGGCCATAAGGTGTGTTCCTATTCTTATTGGGCCATCCAAGGAAGCGAAATATTGTTGAGTGATGCTTGAAGGACCTTTTGGAGGAACCTGGGTAGTTGTCCTCGAGGCAGTGCCGACGATTGGAGTCAAGTCATAACCACTTCTTTTACCGTTGCTAATAAAGAGTTCTCTTTTCCCCATACTTGTGTAGTACTTATTTAATTTGTTTATGTATGTCTATTATTTCTTCATATTTGAATATATCTATCAGTTACTTGTATGATTTTGTGATATAACTACCTTGTTGCAAGACTTTCTTGATCCTCTTTCGTAGGTTAACTCAAGTGGGAGTCAAGAGAAGTACCAGGGTCGAGAGCCGAGAATGATACCAAACATAAGGATACAAGGTGATCCAGATCTCGGGGGCTGAGATCTGGATGACTTGAATGCCGATAGAGGAGGAGCTTAGACGTGTCGATATTGTATGAAAATAAGCATGGACAAAAAAATCATGTAAATGAAGTACTTGGGAGGTGAGGCTCAAAGAGGAGCCCCACCTATAAAACTAATTACTAGTAAATCACTCAGAGCTAATTAATCTCACAATGAACAATGGAAAAAATGAGAGAATCCAAAATGAGTAACTTGATATTATGAGAAGGCTTGCTAGGCCTTTATATAGCATTACAAAATGGTCCATTGGACAAAGTAAAAAAGAACTCATTAAATGAGTCTCTATTATTAGTATAATAGATCTAACTACCCAACTAACTAAGTAGTGGAAAATAAAATCCAATACAATAATGTAAATAGTTCATTAAATGAGTCTCTATTAGTATAATAATAGATCTAACTGCCCAACTAACTAAGTAGTGGAAAATAAAACCCAATACAATAATGGAGAGGTGGGATTCTCTTTGACCCATATGGGCAACCTGTTCGCCCAATTAATTAATGAGGAGGTGGGCATCTCCTTGATCCACATGGGAAATCTATTAGCTTTATAGCTCTATGAATTTTGCATATGAATTTAGACCATATAACTCATAAAATTCGGATCATTCCTCCCTTCTTAGAAAATGATGGTCCCCATCATTTCACCCATGCTAAAAAGAGAAACCCTATTATCATACCATTATGATTACAATGTGAAAATACCCAATGAAGAGAATGGTTTTTGTGGTTGAACCATAACCGTGGGTTTGTGGTTGACCCATAACCTAGTTGAAAATGACATTTTACATGGGTAGAAAAAAAATATTTTTTCATAAAATCTCAAAATTAAAAAGAATAATATGGAAAAATTGTGACTTTGGGGGCTATGAACATCCTTCTACAAATGTATTCATAATTTCTGCTACAGGCGATGAAATCCAATTCTGTCGAAGACCTATTTGAGCTACTGAAGAGATATTTCCATCGTTATATGGAACTTGTTCTGACGTGTCCCATGGAGTGAGAAAAACTAGGTTGAGTTTGAAGGGTGCGTGACCACGCTGGTTACATACATGTGTTGCTTCAAACACATATATCTCATAAACCCGAAAACAAAATGAAATTTTGCGAAATACCCATTTGATATATTGACGATATATTTCCATAAATATGTGGAAATCCTTCTATAGTTTCCTGAGTGGGGAGAAAAATACCTTTGAAGATGATGGTACGCGCGGCCTCCTTGAGTCAAATACATGCTGAGAGTCAATCAATGATATATCTCAAACCGGGAAGCCAAATGTGATTCTGTGAAATACCCATTTGAGATATTGAAGAGATATTTCCAGCGATATGTGGAATGTCTTCTGTAGTTTCCTAAGAAGAGATAAAAATACCATTGAATATGGTGGTACGTGCGGCCTCCTTGGGTCAAATACACACTGAGATTCAATCGATGATATCTCTCAAATCAGGAAGCCAAATGAAATTCCATGAAATACCCATTTGAGATATTGAAGAGATATTTCCAACGAGATATGGTAGATCCTTTGAAATTCTATGTAGTGGTCACAACACCTCTTTGAAGTTGGATGAGTGTAGAGGTCCACAAAGGATACCAAGGGTTTGTAGAGGAGCATGGGTTGTTGTAGAGGTTGTGGAACCGTCGTGGGTAGCATGGAAACCCTGCAAATTTGTTGAAAATGTTGCAGACCAATGGATGTAGTGTATCCATGTATTGATGTAGTGAATCCATGTATGGATGTAGTGAATCCATGTACATATGTAGTGAATCCATGTATGGTTCTCCTTGCAATGGTGAAGGAAGATCCGAGGGTAAAAAAATCTCTGTAGTGCCCGTGGACCAACTATGATGCTTATAGTGTATGGCCCGATAAATGGATTTGTATAGTACCAAAAGGAGGTTGGTGATTGCTACAAAATTTTGAATCCGCAACATGCTTCAAACTCTTGTTCCGATGGAGAGCGAACCTGTCTCTAATACCACTGATCTGAATCTCGGGGGCTGAGATCTCGATGGCTTGAATGTCAAGAGAGGAGGAGCTTAGACGTGCCAATATTGTATTAAAAAAAGCATGGAAAAAAAAACAAGTAAATGAAGTACTTGGGAGGTGAGGCTCAAAGAGGAACCTCACCTCTAAAACTAATTACTAGTAAATCACTCAGAGCTAATTAATCTCACAATGAACAATGGAAAATATGAGAGAAGCCAAAATGAGTAACTTGATATTATGGGAAGGATTGCTAATTAGTATAATAGATCTAACTACCCAACTAACTAAGTAGTAGAAAATAAAACCCAATACAATAATGTAAATAACTCATTAAATGAGTCTCTATTATTATAATAATATATCTAACTACACAACTAACTAAGTAGTGGAAAATAAAAGCCAATACAATAATGGAGAGGCGGGTCTCTCTTTGACCCATATGGGCAACCTGTTATCCCAATTAATTAATGAGGAGGTGGGCGTCTTCTTGATCCACATGGGAAATCTATTAGTTTTATAGCTTTATGACTTTTGCATCTGAATTTAGACCATATACCCCCTAAAATTTGGATCACAAGGTGTGAAACTTTCTTTCCTCTTTGATAAAGTAGTTATTTCATTACAAGTCTTGTGTGTGGGTTAGAGTTTTCACTTGGTCAATATCTGTTGTGACATGACCTGAAGCCATATGTGAAAAATCCTATAACAGAATTGGTGACCATACTGGGGATTCTCCTAGTTTGGGTCAATTTTAGGGTTTCTTTGGTTGTCTTAGGTTTTTGCAGTTTTTCCTATTTTTGGGCTTTATTTTCAGAGTTTCCCTCATCCATAAAATTTTCCAAAAGTTTTTGCAAGCCCTCCCTCTAGGTTGACTTTTATTTTTCAAGCCTAATTGATTTATCCACACTTTGTCCTTTTGCGAGTCACAAATATATGCGAGTTGCACTTATATGACCTGCAGATATCCGTGAGTCATAGTCTACATAGTCACAGACCTGTGTATTTGTCTTGAATTTTTGAGTCTTTTGCTTAGAATTTGTTGGTTTAAGTTGGTTCTTCAGTGTTCACTGAGCCTCCTGAGTTGGTTTATACTCTGGATTGTTGATTAAATTATGTGAAAACTCTTACTTTATTTCAAAATTTCTTGCTTACTTGTAAGCTAGTCTTTTAAGTTTTTTAGGTTGTTAAGGTCAGTTGAAGGGTCAGTGGTATATCTGGGTTGATTACTAGGTTTATTATTGTTCCAGTGGTTAGATATTGTTTCCTTTATTCTTGTTTTCCTTCGCCCCCTTCCTTTTTTAAAAGAGAAAGAAAATTTTCCTTGTTAGTTGCATCTTCATTTCTTTTTAATGAAAAAAAATAGCTTGGTTGCTAGTTTTCTTTTCTTGTTTCCTTTGCCTAAAAATTCATCAGGAAAAGAAATTGTTTGATGTCACTCAGGCCTTCACACTTGATGCTTGCTTTGATAGTTAATGATTTCATTCAAAGTTAGCCTTTGTCAAAAAAAAAGAAGTTAAGTGTTTCAAGTTCTTTCTCTTTGTTCTGCATGATTGTTTACAAATCATTCTAGGGTTGCAGTGCAAAGTAGTTTAAATATCTTGCATACATTCAAACGTGTATTGCTTTCATTTGCAAAAATACAAAAGAAAAGAGTTTGTTTTTCTGAAGTGTAGATTATCACTTATTATGTTCAATGAAGAAACCACATTCAGTTTCATCCGTACCTTTTGAGTAACGAAAAATCCCTATAAAATGAACGCTTAAAAAAATTTATTAGAATTTTTCATTTTATAGGGTGAACAAACTAGTTATAGGCTAGGGCCTTGGTTTTGGTTGGAAAGTAAATTTCTCCAAGGCCATAAAACAAATGTAGGAGTCTGAGCCAGGGAGAGGCTAAATCCAACTATCATATAATACATCCAAGAGCCTCCTCTAACACAAGAGATAAACATGAGGTCACGTAAGGGAGATTCAAGGAGAGACCCCTCTAGAGATTAACTGCGTGTAGTGGAGATATCATATATTGGGGGCTTCATTAGTACCTATACCTATACGAGAGGTGGTGATTTCCAGTCTTCATGCTTAGCTACTCTGCCCATACGTTCGATCCCGACTATCAATTGTAGCCCTCGAACGCTGACTGCGAGTTGGTAACCTTAGTTTCCATTCCTAGGGATCTCATAGGTGACTACAGGTATTTTTCGTGGTCCTGGGGCAGATTTCACATCACACTTTTCAGTACTGCTAGAGGGTGACCCGTGAAGCGTGGTTACTTGCACCAGATAACACTGGTTAGTGGAGGTCGGGATAATTTCTTCTCATTCCTTCATTTGTTGGTCCTTACCCTACCTTGTGACTATTGCGATCTCAAGACCTAATTCACTTGAGTCAGTATATTAGCAAGGTCTTTTTCTGTCTATTGTTTCCATTTAGGATTTTTTCAGTGGTATGCTTAAATGATTATAGGCTTTCTTAGGTAGGCGTGTACGTGGTCGCTCGAGAGTTGACAACTCAAAGTGGCTGACCAACCACCTTGTAGATCGAGGAGAATTCAAGATCTGCCTCCTGAAGAGGAAATTAGAAAAAATTCTCCCCCACCTCCACTAAGGCGTAGTCTTGATAAATATGGTTATTTTGTACCAATTGGTCTAGTTGAGATCACAACTACGAAGCCATCATAGATTAACTCTTGGAGGTTGTAACGATCGAAGATCTCAGAGTTGAAGAATACACTTCAGATTATAACCCTCTACTAACTGAAAGTTTCTCATCACCTACGGTGCAAGTTCCCCCAACTAGATTAGACTTAATTGATTGTATCCCTCTTCACTTGGACACTATGGATGAAACTTCACAAGTTTCTAGATCAAGATTCCCTACAACTCCCACTTCGACAATAGTCATCGGTGGGATATTTCCACCTGGTGTGTCCAACATAAAGATTAGTGTGGTTAATTCCACCATAACTGCTCCAATCCGTAGAAATTCTCTATTGGTTGTTGTTTATGCTCCTTCCATGAGTGGAGCCATGTCATTTTTGTCAACGTCAAACAATTCTTTGTTCAGTATGCCATCAATGGGCATGCTCAACACGTTGGTTGGTTCCTAGTCAACATCCCAAGTTTCTAACATAGGTGTAGGGAGTTCTTCAATTCCCTACCAAGTGATCCCTTGGGGTGGAGGTCACATTCCTCCATCATTTCCATCCGTTGGGAGTGGAGTTTTCTTGTCTTCCAGTCCTAATCCCTTCGGAGGTTGGGGAATTTTGATGGGTGCCTCTAGCATGCCTTCAAATTCCACTCCGTTCACATTATACGATGGATTCATGAATAATACTTTCACCACATCTAAAGTGTCGGTAGGGGGAAACCCCTTCCAAGCTCAGTGGAATCCCATGAAAGGTTTCTTCCCTTCATAAGGGATGTCGTCAGGGGGAAAACCTGTTCTTTCATATGGGAATCATAGGGGTGGAGGTTATCATCCATTTAACTAGAGACAACAAGGTTTTACCCAAAGATTTGGTCCATCGAAAAAATCTTACTGGCAACCTGGTGCCAGTTACAATCCAGGACCCTATTTTCAAGATGCTAATCAATCGATGATGCATCCCAGGCTACCTTTTCTAGAAACTCTTCATTTTCCAGACATGTCTAAGTTTATGAATTCCTCGATTCATCACGACCCAAGTTTACCTATAGTTCTCACCAAGTTACCACCGGACATCCCAAAGTTTTAAGGGAAAAGTGGTGTAGATCCACAAGACCATGTAAAAACATTTCACTTATGGTGCTCATCCAACTCTTTAAATGATGACTCAATACAGTTATGTTTATTCTAGTATACCCTCACTCGGGTCACTGGGAAATGGTATATATAATTGGAAAGGTCGAAGTATGCGATGTTTAGTGACCTTGCCATGGTTTTTCTCAACCACTTTTAACTCCCTGTCTGGTACAATGATGGTATAGATATTTTGGTCAACTTTGAATAGGATAATGCTATGCACATTTCCAATCATATTTGGGAATGGAGGAGACATAAGATCTTGATTAAAGCCACGGTTTTGCCAAAATTTCTCTTAGAATGTTTATTGAATTCGTTGCTTCCTTACATTTCTAAGGATGTAGCCACTTCAAGGGTGTTTTCATAAGAGCATGCAATATTTAGAGTACAACAATTGAATTGATTTATTTTCAATCAGGAATTCTCTACAAGATTATTCCTAATGCACCTCGGTCAGCCCTCGACTTAGCAAAACTAAAGTCAGGATCACATGCTAATGTTATTGTTGGTTCCTCTCAAAGAAAATCCGCATATTTGGTCTCTAATCAGATGCATTAGTTGTCAATTCAAGAGACTACGATTGGTCTATCCTCTGGCTTGACCACCCCCACAACCCAGTCCTCGGATGTAAACACTATGCAATAGAAGACTTAGAAGGGTCCTCAACATCCCAACGAGAAAAATAAAGGTAAAGGCAAGAAGGGTAGCGGGGTTAATGATAAAAATCCTGACAATAATGTTGAAGGGGCAAAGAGTGAAAAGAGAAAAGTGAAGTTCCCATGCAATATTTGTGGGGATTATCACCTCACTCATCAATGCTCGAAGATGGAAGAGCCCCAATGCTTGATAAAGTTGCAATAACAACAACAACTTGTTGTGTTAAAAAATCCATTTCCGCCAGGAAAAAATATGTAGGATGGATCTTCCACTTCCAATCTGCAAGGGGGCACTCCTGGTGCACCTTTGTTGGACAAATCTTTCTCGTTCGTTAACATGGTCAATTCTTCTAAGTTAAAAGAAGAGGAGGTAGATTTTTCGACCAAGTCTCATGATTATAGTAATCTGGAGTTGACAACAAAAGGCAAAGAGACTTCTGATCCCGAAGGACCTCTTCACATAGAGAGACCTGAGAAGGAAATGACGATGCACATACTAAAAGGTGTGTACAAAATAGCATCTCACAACCCTAATTCCAGTGCTACACCCAACTACTCCATTGTTGAGGATTTATCTCAAACACAATGTGTGATGTCTTCTCTTGAGTTGCTTAAGAGTTTCCCCATGCAACACACCATGTTTTTATCCGTGATCGGAGCTACGGATTCTTCCATCCTGTTCACTATGAAGTTAGACACTACTGATGTGAAGCCTCATCTTCCTTATCATGTATCCTTCCAGATTGATTTTTTTTACGTAAATCACATCATTAGGAGTACCATTGTTGATGAGGGAGATTCTACATGCATAATTTCTTTGTCTGACTGTAAATCCATTGACTCTCCAGAACTCGTATGTTCTCCGATTTTGTTAACCGCATTTGACAAACGATCGTTTAGGCCACATGAGCTTATTTCCTCTTTTCCTGTCCAGTTAGGAGGCAAGTCCATTTCCGTAAAAGTAGTAGTCAATGTGCCACTTGACTATAATTTTTTATTGGGAAGGAGTTGGACTTACACGATGACAATCGTCATCTCATCAATATTTTGAATTTTATGCTTTCCCCATGAGGGAAGGATTGTGACTATTGATCAGATGGATTTTAACTATTCTAGATTTGCGACGAATGAAAGATCCACAATTTCGTGGATTAAGAACTCTCAGTCGAAAACTGAGAGCATCAGTGTTGGAATGTCCTTTTCTTATGGTTACCTTTAATTTTTCATCATTGGTGTCCTACATTCATGCCACCCTAGTCGGATACCAAAATTTGATTCCCCTGGCTCTTGTTACAAGAGTTGTTTCTTTCAAAGAATTGTATCTACAAGATCCATGGGTGTTACCCTCACCATCTGATTCAGTCGAGGGCCGCACACATGCCAGGATGGATATTCCACTGTCTGTAGTGAAAGTCTCTTATTAAGCTATACGACAAGCTAATGCAAAATCATATAAAGCTCCTTATTTGAGGGAGTAGGATGATTTTTTTCTAGAGCATTTTTGGGCTCAAATTTATTGAAATTCCTAGGATTATCTTGATACCGTCTTGCCCTCAGACGAGGCTATTATTGAGGAAATGAATGGAGATGAAAGGCCATGGGAGGATATGCATCATAGATCATATTTCCTCCCACAGATTAGTCACGTGGAAAATGGAGAATTCAAGTCAACTGTGAGTAGGAGTGTTGATCAATCGATAAATCCCTTGGCTAGGCATGGTGTCTACGCCGATGGAAATATGGTGAATATATCGGAAATTGTCCCCATTAACATTTCTAAGACCCCTAATGTTGTTGAAAATGTATTTATTGGGGAATAGTGCTCTCAAGATGAATTTCGTAAGTACATGGCACTTTTTAAGGAATTTAGAGATGTTTTCGATTGCGTACGAGGAAATGCCTGACATAGATTCTCAAATTGTTCAAAATGAGATTCGAACCTACGAGAATGTGAAACCCGTTCGAGAAAATTTGTGATCAATGAATCCAAGGAAAGCATCAACAATTAAAGTTGAGGTGGAGAAGCTACTCAAATTTGGCTTTATTTACTGAGTGTCGTTGACAAAATGGGTGTCTAACCTAGTTCCGGTCGATAAGAAACATGGAACGATTCAAGTTTGTATAGATTTACAGGACTTGAATATATCTTTTCCAAAAGATAACTTCCCTACGCTGATTATATTCTCGATGAATGCGCATGGAGCGATATTTTTCGTTCATGGATGGTTTTTCGGGGTATAACCAGATCGAGATTTGAACGGAAGACTAGCATAAGACAACTTTCATTTGTCCTTAGGGAACCTTCATATAAAAGAAGATTCCCTTTGACCTTAAAAATGTTGGAGCCACTTTTCAGCGGGCCATGATGTTTGTTTTCCATGACCTGAACCATATAATGGAGGATTATTTGGATGATCTCACAACTCATTCTTGCAAGAGAGCTCAAAATTTTTTACACGTCGGCCTAGTCTTCGAGAGATGTCATCACTATCAAATCCATTTAAATCCGCATAAATTTATTTTTTGCACGACTTTAGGATGTCTTTTGGGTTTTATAGTTTCAATGAAAGGGATCATGGTTGACCCTTTGAAATTGGAGGCAATCACTTAGTTTCCTCCCCCGTGCATAATTCGTCAGCTTCAAAGTCTACAAGGAAAGGTGAATTTTCTTAGACACTTTGTACCTAACTATGCCAATATTATGAAATGACTTATGCGTCTTTTGAAAAAATGGGTTCCATTTTATTGGGATGAGGAAACATAACATTCATTTGATGCATTAAAGAAAGCATTAGTTTTGACTCCATTATTGAATCCTTCAGATTATAATCGATATTTCCTGTTGCATTTGGAAACAACTAAATAATCAATTAGCATGGTCTTAGTTCAAGAGGATGATGAGCTCCAAGAGCATGTCATCTACTATTTAAGTTTCATTTTGTTGGGCCCTAAACTGAAGTACTCTCACGTCGAGAAAATGGCCTTAGCAACATTTCATGTTGTTCAACGACTTCGACATTACGTTTTGTTGCATAAGACAACCATCATCGCTGACGTTAATAATTTTAAATTTGTTTTGACTTAGTGAATTATTTTTAGGAAGTATAACATGTGGATTGTTGTGCTTCAAGAATTCGATTTGGATTTTACTTCTGTGAAATCTAAGAAATATTTAGTCTTCACCGAATTGATGTTGGATTTCCCAGTAGAGAATGAGGATAGTGAAGTAATTGACTCTTTCCCGGATGATCATATATTCCTCATCTCTTCGTTCGATCCTTGGTATGGAGATATCCTTATATATTACCGACCTCTGAAGTTCCCTCTACATTTTTCACGAGATGAGCGATGATGGATTCGTCACCTAGCAAAGAATTATCTCATTATCACCGAAACTTTGTATCAACAAGGGGTAGACTCAATTATCTGTCGCTACCTCACTCATGAGGAAGCATAGGTCGTTTTAAATGTCTTCCATGGTGGAGCATGTGGCGGTCACTTATCAGGGTTTGCAACAACCCATAATATTTTGTGTGTCGGTTATTTCTAGCCTATGATCTTCAAGGATTGCATAGAAGCGGTCAAGAAATGTCATCCTTGTCAAATATCTACAAAGAAGATGTGCACACACCCTGCTCCTATGTTTACACTTTCAGAAAATCCCATTGAGGAACCATAATTCTTTGCTTCATCAGAGGAATATGTGCATCTTAAACAAGACACCATGTTTGGAATATATGGTGATCAAGAAGAGGAAAGAGGACCTGAAGATAGAGAGGAAGAAAGACAAGAATGACAAGAAAGACAAGAAAGGCCAGAGACATCAACTGTTGAGGATGAATTTGGATTCCCAATTTTGGATCCAACAATTGTTGTCTAAATGAAGAACATACTACCTTCATCGTTTCCCAACTTTCATTGCATGATAACTGAAGACCCGAAAAATTTTCTTTTTGAATTTGATGTGTTATGTCGTAGCTATGATTATTCTTTTGATGCTAAAAAATTGAAGTTGTTTCCAACCACCCTTAAGGATTTTTCTTTACGTTGTTTTATGGGTTTGGGAACTAATACTACCAAAACATGGGATGAGATGGGAAAAATGTTGTAAAATATAATGATTATTTTACAAACCGAGGAATGAGAGAGGAAATGTTTAAAATGACACAAAAGGAGGATGAAATCCTT
>JASDQU010819080.1:0-13686 GCA_032191745.1 Picea mariana | reverse complement strand
TCACAACTACGAAGCCATCATAGATTAACTCTTGGAGGTTGTAACGATCGAAGATCTCAGAGTTGAAGAATACACTTCAGATTATAACCCTCTACTAACTGAAAGTTTCTCATCACCTACGGTGCAAGTTCCCCCAACTAGATTAGACTTAATTGATTGTATCCCTCTTCACTTGGACACTATGGATGAAACTTCACAAGTTTCTAGATCAAGATTCCCTACAACTCCCACTTCGACAATAGTCATCGGTGGGATATTTCCACCTGGTGTGTCCAACATAAAGATTAGTGTGGTTAATTCCACCATAACTGCTCCAATCCGTAGAAATTCTCTATTGGTTGTTGTTTATGCTCCTTCCATGAGTGGAGCCATGTCATTTTTGTCAACGTCAAACAATTCTTTGTTCAGTATGCCATCAATGGGCATGCTCAACACGTTGGTTGGTTCCTAGTCAACATCCCAAGTTTCTAACATAGGTGTAGGGAGTTCTTCAATTCCCTACCAAGTGATCCCTTGGGGTGGAGGTCACATTCCTCCATCATTTCCATCCGTTGGGAGTGGAGTTTTCTTGTCTTCCAGTCCTAATCCCTTCGGAGGTTGGGGAATTTTGATGGGTGCCTCTAGCATGCCTTCAAATTCCACTCCGTTCACATTATACGATGGATTCATGAATAATACTTTCACCACATCTAAAGTGTCGGTAGGGGGAAACCCCTTCCAAGCTCAGTGGAATCCCATGAAAGGTTTCTTCCCTTCATAAGGGATGTCGTCAGGGGGAAAACCTGTTCTTTCATATGGGAATCATAGGGGTGGAGGTTATCATCCATTTAACTAGAGACAACAAGGTTTTACCCAAAGATTTGGTCCATCGAAAAAATCTTACTGGCAACCTGGTGCCAGTTACAATCCAGGACCCTATTTTCAAGATGCTAATCAATCGATGATGCATCCCAGGCTACCTTTTCTAGAAACTCTTCATTTTCCAGACATGTCTAAGTTTATGAATTCCTCGATTCATCACGACCCAAGTTTACCTATAGTTCTCACCAAGTTACCACCGGACATCCCAAAGTTTTAAGGGAAAAGTGGTGTAGATCCACAAGACCATGTAAAAACATTTCACTTATGGTGCTCATCCAACTCTTTAAATGATGACTCAATACAGTTATGTTTATTCTAGTATACCCTCACTCGGGTCACTGGGAAATGGTATATATAATTGGAAAGGTCGAAGTATGCGATGTTTAGTGACCTTGCCATGGTTTTTCTCAACCACTTTTAACTCCCTGTCTGGTACAATGATGGTATAGATATTTTGGTCAACTTTGAATAGGATAATGCTATGCACATTTCCAATCATATTTGGGAATGGAGGAGACATAAGATCTTGATTAAAGCCACGGTTTTGCCAAAATTTCTCTTAGAATGTTTATTGAATTCGTTGCTTCCTTACATTTCTAAGGATGTAGCCACTTCAAGGGTGTTTTCATAAGAGCATGCAATATTTAGAGTACAACAATTGAATTGATTTATTTTCAATCAGGAATTCTCTACAAGATTATTCCTAATGCACCTCGGTCAGCCCTCGACTTAGCAAAACTAAAGTCAGGATCACATGCTAATGTTATTGTTGGTTCCTCTCAAAGAAAATCCGCATATTTGGTCTCTAATCAGATGCATTAGTTGTCAATTCAAGAGACTACGATTGGTCTATCCTCTGGCTTGACCACCCCCACAACCCAGTCCTCGGATGTAAACACTATGCAATAGAAGACTTAGAAGGGTCCTCAACATCCCAACGAGAAAAATAAAGGTAAAGGCAAGAAGGGTAGCGGGGTTAATGATAAAAATCCTGACAATAATGTTGAAGGGGCAAAGAGTGAAAAGAGAAAAGTGAAGTTCCCATGCAATATTTGTGGGGATTATCACCTCACTCATCAATGCTCGAAGATGGAAGAGCCCCAATGCTTGATAAAGTTGCAATAACAACAACAACTTGTTGTGTTAAAAAATCCATTTCCGCCAGGAAAAAATATGTAGGATGGATCTTCCACTTCCAATCTGCAAGGGGGCACTCCTGGTGCACCTTTGTTGGACAAATCTTTCTCGTTCGTTAACATGGTCAATTCTTCTAAGTTAAAAGAAGAGGAGGTAGATTTTTCGACCAAGTCTCATGATTATAGTAATCTGGAGTTGACAACAAAAGGCAAAGAGACTTCTGATCCCGAAGGACCTCTTCACATAGAGAGACCTGAGAAGGAAATGACGATGCACATACTAAAAGGTGTGTACAAAATAGCATCTCACAACCCTAATTCCAGTGCTACACCCAACTACTCCATTGTTGAGGATTTATCTCAAACACAATGTGTGATGTCTTCTCTTGAGTTGCTTAAGAGTTTCCCCATGCAACACACCATGTTTTTATCCGTGATCGGAGCTACGGATTCTTCCATCCTGTTCACTATGAAGTTAGACACTACTGATGTGAAGCCTCATCTTCCTTATCATGTATCCTTCCAGATTGATTTTTTTTACGTAAATCACATCATTAGGAGTACCATTGTTGATGAGGGAGATTCTACATGCATAATTTCTTTGTCTGACTGTAAATCCATTGACTCTCCAGAACTCGTATGTTCTCCGATTTTGTTAACCGCATTTGACAAACGATCGTTTAGGCCACATGAGCTTATTTCCTCTTTTCCTGTCCAGTTAGGAGGCAAGTCCATTTCCGTAAAAGTAGTAGTCAATGTGCCACTTGACTATAATTTTTTATTGGGAAGGAGTTGGACTTACACGATGACAATCGTCATCTCATCAATATTTTGAATTTTATGCTTTCCCCATGAGGGAAGGATTGTGACTATTGATCAGATGGATTTTAACTATTCTAGATTTGCGACGAATGAAAGATCCACAATTTCGTGGATTAAGAACTCTCAGTCGAAAACTGAGAGCATCAGTGTTGGAATGTCCTTTTCTTATGGTTACCTTTAATTTTTCATCATTGGTGTCCTACATTCATGCCACCCTAGTCGGATACCAAAATTTGATTCCCCTGGCTCTTGTTACAAGAGTTGTTTCTTTCAAAGAATTGTATCTACAAGATCCATGGGTGTTACCCTCACCATCTGATTCAGTCGAGGGCCGCACACATGCCAGGATGGATATTCCACTGTCTGTAGTGAAAGTCTCTTATTAAGCTATACGACAAGCTAATGCAAAATCATATAAAGCTCCTTATTTGAGGGAGTAGGATGATTTTTTTCTAGAGCATTTTTGGGCTCAAATTTATTGAAATTCCTAGGATTATCTTGATACCGTCTTGCCCTCAGACGAGGCTATTATTGAGGAAATGAATGGAGATGAAAGGCCATGGGAGGATATGCATCATAGATCATATTTCCTCCCACAGATTAGTCACGTGGAAAATGGAGAATTCAAGTCAACTGTGAGTAGGAGTGTTGATCAATCGATAAATCCCTTGGCTAGGCATGGTGTCTACGCCGATGGAAATATGGTGAATATATCGGAAATTGTCCCCATTAACATTTCTAAGACCCCTAATGTTGTTGAAAATGTATTTATTGGGGAATAGTGCTCTCAAGATGAATTTCGTAAGTACATGGCACTTTTTAAGGAATTTAGAGATGTTTTCGATTGCGTACGAGGAAATGCCTGACATAGATTCTCAAATTGTTCAAAATGAGATTCGAACCTACGAGAATGTGAAACCCGTTCGAGAAAATTTGTGATCAATGAATCCAAGGAAAGCATCAACAATTAAAGTTGAGGTGGAGAAGCTACTCAAATTTGGCTTTATTTACTGAGTGTCGTTGACAAAATGGGTGTCTAACCTAGTTCCGGTCGATAAGAAACATGGAACGATTCAAGTTTGTATAGATTTACAGGACTTGAATATATCTTTTCCAAAAGATAACTTCCCTACGCTGATTATATTCTCGATGAATGCGCATGGAGCGATATTTTTCGTTCATGGATGGTTTTTCGGGGTATAACCAGATCGAGATTTGAACGGAAGACTAGCATAAGACAACTTTCATTTGTCCTTAGGGAACCTTCATATAAAAGAAGATTCCCTTTGACCTTAAAAATGTTGGAGCCACTTTTCAGCGGGCCATGATGTTTGTTTTCCATGACCTGAACCATATAATGGAGGATTATTTGGATGATCTCACAACTCATTCTTGCAAGAGAGCTCAAAATTTTTTACACGTCGGCCTAGTCTTCGAGAGATGTCATCACTATCAAATCCATTTAAATCCGCATAAATTTATTTTTTGCACGACTTTAGGATGTCTTTTGGGTTTTATAGTTTCAATGAAAGGGATCATGGTTGACCCTTTGAAATTGGAGGCAATCACTTAGTTTCCTCCCCCGTGCATAATTCGTCAGCTTCAAAGTCTACAAGGAAAGGTGAATTTTCTTAGACACTTTGTACCTAACTATGCCAATATTATGAAATGACTTATGCGTCTTTTGAAAAAATGGGTTCCATTTTATTGGGATGAGGAAACATAACATTCATTTGATGCATTAAAGAAAGCATTAGTTTTGACTCCATTATTGAATCCTTCAGATTATAATCGATATTTCCTGTTGCATTTGGAAACAACTAAATAATCAATTAGCATGGTCTTAGTTCAAGAGGATGATGAGCTCCAAGAGCATGTCATCTACTATTTAAGTTTCATTTTGTTGGGCCCTAAACTGAAGTACTCTCACGTCGAGAAAATGGCCTTAGCAACATTTCATGTTGTTCAACGACTTCGACATTACGTTTTGTTGCATAAGACAACCATCATCGCTGACGTTAATAATTTTAAATTTGTTTTGACTTAGTGAATTATTTTTAGGAAGTATAACATGTGGATTGTTGTGCTTCAAGAATTCGATTTGGATTTTACTTCTGTGAAATCTAAGAAATATTTAGTCTTCACCGAATTGATGTTGGATTTCCCAGTAGAGAATGAGGATAGTGAAGTAATTGACTCTTTCCCGGATGATCATATATTCCTCATCTCTTCGTTCGATCCTTGGTATGGAGATATCCTTATATATTACCGACCTCTGAAGTTCCCTCTACATTTTTCACGAGATGAGCGATGATGGATTCGTCACCTAGCAAAGAATTATCTCATTATCACCGAAACTTTGTATCAACAAGGGGTAGACTCAATTATCTGTCGCTACCTCACTCATGAGGAAGCATAGGTCGTTTTAAATGTCTTCCATGGTGGAGCATGTGGCGGTCACTTATCAGGGTTTGCAACAACCCATAATATTTTGTGTGTCGGTTATTTCTAGCCTATGATCTTCAAGGATTGCATAGAAGCGGTCAAGAAATGTCATCCTTGTCAAATATCTACAAAGAAGATGTGCACACACCCTGCTCCTATGTTTACACTTTCAGAAAATCCCATTGAGGAACCATAATTCTTTGCTTCATCAGAGGAATATGTGCATCTTAAACAAGACACCATGTTTGGAATATATGGTGATCAAGAAGAGGAAAGAGGACCTGAAGATAGAGAGGAAGAAAGACAAGAATGACAAGAAAGACAAGAAAGGCCAGAGACATCAACTGTTGAGGATGAATTTGGATTCCCAATTTTGGATCCAACAATTGTTGTCTAAATGAAGAACATACTACCTTCATCGTTTCCCAACTTTCATTGCATGATAACTGAAGACCCGAAAAATTTTCTTTTTGAATTTGATGTGTTATGTCGTAGCTATGATTATTCTTTTGATGCTAAAAAATTGAAGTTGTTTCCAACCACCCTTAAGGATTTTTCTTTACGTTGTTTTATGGGTTTGGGAACTAATACTACCAAAACATGGGATGAGATGGGAAAAATGTTGTAAAATATAATGATTATTTTACAAACCGAGGAATGAGAGAGGAAATGTTTAAAATGACACAAAAGGAGGATGAAATCCTTAAGGTTTACTTAGAGACATTTCATTACACTATTAAAAGAGAAAGGTAGAATAATCTATACTAGATACTCTTAAATTCATTTTACTTCGTGGGATTAAAGATGAATGGATTGGTGTGCTTAATTTAATGGGTAAAGGAGACATTTCTCACCTAAAATATCCATAAATATGTGACTTATGTATGCAGATGTATCGAGGAAAGTCCAAATATGGTAAGGGACCTAGGGATGCTATTGTTGGAATAAAATAAATGTGATCATTTTTCCATAGACAATATAGCAATATTGTCACCCAACAATAGGCACGAAGCCACCCCCAAGCACCTTTAACCTTGATAGACATAATAATTCCTGAAGCAGACCTTAAAACCAATAACCAACCAAGATAGTGTATCTCTCTCCAAGGCTAGCATACCAAGAAAATAATCCAAATCATAACCAAGGAAAAAATTCCAACCATAACCAAAATCCAAAATCCCAGTTGCAGTAGTTGCACTTGCAATCCCTCTCCAAACTTGCGCTCCACTAGTCTTATGAAATTGTGAGAGTGTGAATGAAAAATGAGCTCCAATGTCCTCTTATTTATAGTGATATTTGTCATTTGTCCAGGACGAATTATTATTTTAGAGGTTAACACTTAAACATTAATTATTTTATTGATCTGACATGTCTTCTAGGGTTTCTACTCATCTATTTAGGGTTTCTTGCTTCCTAGAATATTCTAGTCTCATCAAGAGTTACACATAGAGGTTAATACCTCCCGCAACTACCATAATATCAACACTCCCTCCTAGCTAAGGAGGTATAAAAAGAAATGGTATTGAGCACAAACAAACAATTCAACCGGTAGCATCATCATAGTCACACAAGATATCTCATGATCATGTATATCAACTCATGAGAAACATCATTACTATCAGTATCATCTGATAACATCAACTGCATCATCTCTTGAAGCCATACTCCAGCTAAGTAATGAAAATGATGTTGAATAAGTCACTCACTCCACAAAGTGATATAAGGACCATTCTTCTAATCCGTGCATACGTCCTAAAAGAATGACTGTCCCAACAGTTTTTGAATTCCACGCTGTGGGCTACAAAGACCATTCCTACCGGACTTTCAGTCTCAAACTATTTTCTAATCGGGTCATATGTACCATAGAGATCCATCTCTACCAATATGCCTTATAAAATATCGGTCCTGAACCATTTTCCTAATCGGGCCACAATCTGTGCCTTAGGAAAATACCAGTCCATGATACATCAACAAACTGTCAACCTGGACCATTCTTAGAGAGAATTCCTGTCCAACCACAATCTATTCTGTTTGGACCATTCTTCACCTGGGGAACGTCTGTCCACCAGAACACTGAGTATCCATCTAGTTGGAAATCAACTCCAACACTAGTGGTAGTCTCCATGACACTCATATAGTAGCATATTGTTGCTATCATGCCATCCAATAGAACACAACTGTGTCTATCCATAGTAGTATACAACTACTAACCAATGGTACAAAACCACTCCTAGTAGCAAATGGATACTAACCAGTGACACATAGTCATAACCAGTGGAACACATCCATCACAATAGCATACAACTATTTTCCAGAGACATACTGTCTCCACAACAATCATATCATCTGATATCAAACTGCATAACAATATCATGATACAAAATGAGTCATCTGGGCCATTCCTCCACTCACGTCTGTGAGATCTTGAAGAGCATAAGCCCTCAGAAAGTAAAAATATTAGCCAAGGGTTATATGTACTATTCTTCCCAAGCATAGAAGACTAAATGTCCCTGATTTTATAGCATGGACCATTCACCTAACTGGGCCATTCCTCCGGCACTAATCATAGTGCAACCTGGAGAGAATGAGTCTGCCCTAGGGAATTCCTATCCTTGATTGTTGAACCTGGACCATTCACCTAACTGGTCCATTCTTCTGACACTAATCATAGTGCAACCTGGAAAGAATGATTTTGCCCTAGGGAATGACTATATGGACCATTTCCTATGGAAATGACTGTACTGCACCAATCTCCAAAATGAACCATTCTTTGAAACTACTCACAAATGCGAACTTCGAAAGAATGACTATTTGATGAGGTGAACCATTCTAATTGACCACTACTTAGAGAGACTTCCAAGAAGAATGATTGTTATAGACCATTACCCCACACTGGACACAAGGGGAATCACTTTCTATGGTACATTATCAATCTATCAGACCATTTTCATTACGAAAACGACTGTTTGATCTGGACCATTTTCTGAACTGGAAAATGACTGTCCATCAGAAATATCAAAACAATTTCCAGAATGGAAAGGAACTTCCCAACCTGGACCATTTTCCGAACTAGAAAATGACTTTTCTGTAGATTTTAACCTTGTACAATATTTACTACAAATAGATTTTCAGTAAAAGAACATAAAAGATACAATGGAAAATACAAACATTACACAAATATTTTTCCCCTGGAAAACCAAACCGGGAAAACCAACATATTCTATATGCATTCATTGTGATACATTGTTTACAATACTTTATACATATAGGAGCCAATGACATCCAAAACCCTAACCTGATGACCCAGATTAGTCAACAACGCGATTTCCTTAACCAAAAATAGAAAACCATCGACAAAAACCATGTGTCGAAAAACCGCCCAAAAATGGACACTAAAATTGAGGCAACACAAAAAGCGAGGCAAAAATGTGACACTACTACTCATGCAAAGAATATAACACATACCCAACATTCTCCCACTTGTTGTTTTCTTTGCATACAGGGGGTTACAGGGTTACATAGTCAACAATCTATGACAACAATGTCCATGGATCCTCTACACCAAGAGAACTTCTTAGTGCTCACAAATTTTGTTAATGAATCTGCAACATTATTCAAAGTGTCCACCCTCATCAACAACACTTTCTTTTCTTCAAGCATGTCTCTCACAAAGTGATATTAAATATCAATATGCTTTGTCTTTGAATGATAAGTCGGGTTCTTCGCCAGAAAAATTGCACTCTGACTGTCACAATCTATCCTTATAGCTTGATGTACCAACCCAATACCCGAACATAATATTTGTAACCATACTAGTTCCTTACTTGCATGAGTGGCTTCAATGTATTCAACTTATGTAGTTGAAAGTGCCACTACAACTTGTCTTTTGCTCATGCAACTCATTTTTCCTCCAAACAGATTAAACACATACCCACTTGTAGATCTCCTATGATCCAAATCTCCATCCCAGTTTGCATCCACAAATCCATTATATCCAACACTCTGTCCAATCCCGATCTTCCTTGGTAGCACAATCCATAGATAGCAATGCCACACAAATACTTGAAAACCCTTTTTATTGTTGTCCAATGCTCCTTCCCTAGTTTTGACATATACCTACTCAAAACTCCCTTTGCATGTGCAATGTCCGGTCTAGTACAAACCATTGCATACATCAAACTCCCAACTGCACTCGCATATGGAACACGAGACATGTTCTCCTTCTCTTCCTGTGTCTTGGGGCACTGATTCACGTATGACTTTACACCAATAGGAATAGGAACTTTGACCAGTTTACATTCCTGCATATTAAACCTCTGCAATATTGTGTTGACATATTTTCTCTGATTTAACCATAGTTTCCTCTTTTTCCGATCTCTTTTAATTTCCATGCCCAAAATGAAATTTGAAGCACTGATATCCTTCATGTCAAATTTAGAGGACAATTGAGTTTTCACATCCTGGATAATCTTCTTATCATTTCCTATCAACAACATGTCATCCACATACAAGACCAAATAAATCAAATGATCACCAATTAATTTAAAATACACACAATGATCATCTTTACTTCTTGTGAAGCCAAGTGCCAACATATAAGTATCAAATTTTTGATACCACGTGCTTGGTGATTGTTTTAAACCATACATGGACTTTTTCAGCTTGCATACCAACTCCTTTTTTCCGACCTTCACAGCAAATCCTTCTGGCTTCTTCATATAGATTTCTTCTTCCAGATCCCCATTTAGGAATGTTGTCTTCACATCCATCTGTTTTACTTCAAAATCAAATGCAACAACAACATATAACATAAATCTTATAGAAGTTAACTTGGCAACATGAGAAAAAATATCACCAAAATCAATTCCCTCAACCTAGGAATAACCCTTTGCTACTAACCGAGCTTTGTATTTCTCCACTTTTTCTTCTGCATTAAACTTCTTTTTAAATACCCATATGTTGCCAATGGGATTTCTTCCAGTTGGCAACTCCACTAGATCCCAAGTGCCATTCTTATCCAAGGCTTCCATTTCTTCATCCATGGACTTTTCCCAGATATTTCCATCCTCTGAATCCAGATCCTCCCTGACAATTATAGGATCATCATCAGTAATAGGCAAAACAAAATTTGAACATAAATCAGATGGAGTATGCATTTCTGGTAGCCTTCTTTCTTGAAATGATCTCCTCAATACTAGAGTATGAGGATCTTCTTCTTCTGATTCATGTTCTTCTATAGAGTCTGATTCATCATCCTTTAAATCAAACTCTATTTTCTCTGGTTCTTCCTTGGTAGGACTTCCTGTTTAACAACATCCTTCATTTCTCTAAATACCACATCTCATCTATACACTACCTTAGTATTTTCTGGGTTCCAAATCTTATAACCTTTGAGACCATCTTTATACCTAATAAAGATACACTTTTCAACCTTCTTATCTAGCTTACTCATGTTTTCCTTTGGAACATGAACATATGCCTCACAACCAAATACATTGAGATGTGTGAGAGAAGGTTTCTTACCAGTCCATACCTCTTGTGGAGTCTTGTCATCCAGCGTTGATGAGGGTGATCTGTTGACCAGGTAACATGCAGTACCCACTGCATCTGCCCATAATTATTTCCCTAACCCGAAACCATTGAGCATGCATCTTTTTTTTCCATCAACGTCATGTTCATCCTTTCTGCAACTCCATTGTGTTGAGGTGTATATGGAGTATTCTTTTTCCTTGCTATACCACACTTCTTACAGAATTATTCAAATTCATTCCTGCAGAACTCTCCACCATTATCCGTCCTCAACACCTTAATTCTTTTCTCTGTTTGATTCTCAACAAGAGCCTTAAACTCTTTAAACCTGTCAAAGACTTCAGATTTCTTCCTGAGGAAATATATCCAAGTATTCCTCGAGGATTCCTCTATAAATGAGACATAGTACACAGATTTTCCCAATGATGGGATCAACATAGGTAAACATCACTGCGGACTAGCTATAAATTTCCTTTTTCTCTCGTTGCACCAGAGGGGAATCTTACCTGATTCTGCTTCTGATATACACAATGTTCACATAAATCAAAATCTAGAGAGAAGTTAGACATACCTTCAACCATACCTTTACCATGTAGTAGTCGAAGACCCTTCTCTCTGATATGCCCCAATCTTTGATGCTTATAAAGAGTTCCAAACAATGGAACTATTACACCCATCACTAATAGTTCTTCCTTACAACTTATACAGAGTTCCAAACCGAACTCCCTTCAACAACACCATTGCTCCTTAAACCATTGTGCATGTTTCCTTTTTAAATATTGGGTTTACCCCTGCATCATCCATTTTTCTTACAGAAATCAAATTTCTGGACAATTCTGGGATGTGAAGAACACCAGGTAGTGTTCTAATCCTTCCATCTATGAGCCTCAACTTGAATTTTCCTCGACCTATGATTCTAGTTGTCGAGTCATCACCTAGGAAAACATTACCTCAACCATACTTTTCATATTCATAGAACCACTCCCTGTGGGGAGTCATATGAAAGGATGCACCTGAGTCAACCAACCATGCCTCATGATCTGCATGTGTGTTTGAAGAAGACAAGTACACATCCCCTCCTTCTTCCTTGGAGGTATTTTAGTATGTGGAAGGAAATTCTTCAGATCCCTTCTTTTTCTCAACTTTGGATCTACACTGATTCTTGTAGTTCCCTTATTTTCCACATCTCCAACATACCTTTACAAACTTTCCTGGAGATTTAGATCTACCCTTAGACTTAGATCTCCCCCTTGAGAACTTAGATCTATTTCTTTCCTGGGAGCATCCTTTTGAAAATAATGCATCTGTGTTATGTCCTTCCATATTATTTCATCTCATCTCCTCTAACAACAAGGATGAGACCACTTCATCAAACTTCAAGGCAGTTGTATTACTACCTATGGCCACAACTATACTATCCCACGAGTCTGGTAAAGAACATAATAAACTAATACACTTATCTTCATCTGAAATTTTAATCTCAACAGATACTAACTAGCTTACCACAGTATTGAAGGCGTTCAAATGCTCTGCCATCGAGTCTCCATCTCTCATCCTCAGGTTATACAACTTCTTTCTCAGGAATAGTTTATTTACTAGGGACTTAGACTGATACAACTTCCCCAACTTATCCCATAAATCCTTGGCTGCATCTTCCTCTGACACATTCAGTAATATTGAATCTGAGAGACACAGTCAGATTGTGCTCTTCGCCTTCCAATCCAACTTTTTCCAGTCATTTGTTGAATTTCCTATAGGTGCAGTACAAACTGATCTCTGTCTACCAACAAATATTCCATCTTGAGCTTCCATAACTCAAAAATTTTCCCATTAAACTTCTCGATCTCCATTTTCGAATTGATCGCCATTTCTTTTCACCTAAAAAATCAATACCACAGATCTCCCACTGTAACAAGGCTTATGACAATCCCGAGCCAAACCCTTGACTAGAAAGGCGTCCCCCTAAAGCCAACAAAGCTCTGATACCAAATGTAGATTTTAATCTTGTACAATATTTACTGCAAACATATTTTCAGTAAAAGAACAAAAAAGATACAATGGAAAATACAAACATTACACATAGATTTTCCCCCTGGCAACCCAAATCGGGAAAACCAACATATTCTATATTCATTCATTGTGATACATTGTTTACAATACAATATACATATAGGATCCAACAACATCCAAAACCCTAACCCAATGATCTGTATTAGTCAACAACCCTAATTCCTTAACCAAAAATAGAAAACCATCGACAAAAACCATGTGCCAAAAAACCACCCAACAATGGACATGAAAATTGAGGCAACATGAAAAACGAGGAAAAAATGTGACACTACTACTCGTGCAAAGAATATAACACATATTGAACATTTTTATGAATCAATAACATATCAGTGCTCCCTCCCAACCTGAGAGTAATCACTTCCTTTTTCAATAAGGAAGTCGTCTCCACAAGCCCCAACTTGTCCCTTAAGTATGAAAATTTTTCATCTTGGACATAGGCTTTACCAAAATATCTGCTATCTGCTCATCCATGGAGATATACTGGAGAACCATTTCTCCCCTCTAGACTTTATCACGAAGAATATAATGCTTGATCTCAATGTGATTTGACCTGTCATGGAACACTAGGTTCTATGAAAGCTTCACATAGCTCTGATCATCATAATATATCACGGTCGAATTCAACACCTGATCAAATGTCTAGAAACCAAGTTACATAGCCACACTACTTTTGTACAAGCATCACAAGCTGCAATATACTATGTTTTTGCAGTGTTGAGTGTAACAGACTTATGTTTCTTGCTAGCCCATGAGATTGTGGCAAATCTCAAACTGAAACATATCCAAGTATAACTTCTTCTGTCATCTGTACTCCCTGCCTAAT
>JASDQU010819079.1:31346-44892 GCA_032191745.1 Picea mariana | reverse complement strand
AAATTTAAAATGAGAGATCTGGCACCTCTCCCTTCCTTGAATGCAGGATGAAAGTGTTGTCTGGATGGTGCGCTACTAGGTTGGAGTGATGCAAATGTATCATAATCCACTTCTGCAAAAAATTCATGAGATCCTATTCTTGAGCTTCCTAGCTCTGTTGAAATCCACCTGGATCGCAAACTATTCTTTGGAGCTATCCATACGCTCCACTGCTTTGCTACTACTACTACTGCTTCTTCCCTACTGCTATGGAAGGCTTCCTTCTTCTCATATTTTCCTCACTGACAGTTTTTGTTGACAACCGCAACATCAACCTTATTATATATTCTATCTCCCTGTCCAACTTCTCTAGTGGTTGGCTCTCTTTAGGCTGCCTGTTATACTACAACTCCTCTTTATCAATGGGTGGATCATCTTGGTCCCCCTTTCCATTTTCTCCATCTCCTATGGATTTATCTTTCCACCCTCCTGCAAAATCCATTTTTGTAGTCTCATTATTGAGCTACTACTCAACTTCTTCCTTTGACTAACTAGCTTTTTCTAGTTCTTCTGCTGGTTCATCTCCATCTTCTTCCAGCTGCTCCACAGACTGGAATTCTGATTCATATTCTATTTTAGGATTCAATGCTGCAATCATCTTCTGTTTAGCTTCCTCGCTGAAACTTCTAAGCAATTTTGTTGAATTCTCTTCTCCCATAATATGCATGATTTTATGCTCATGGAAGTCATCTACTATCTCTGGATTTTTCAACCAATCCTCAAACATCTCTAACTCCTTCTCCCATGGAGAGAACATTTTAACTACATGCTCTTCTTTTGTTGTGGTAGATATCAACATATGTTCCATTTCTTCTATGACAATCACTATTGGTTGTCCTTCTTCTATTGTTGCATCTTTAACACATACTTTGGCCTCAACTGGGATGCTTGGTAGGAATATCCAAATTTACCCAATGATTAGAATTCTCCTATGATTCTCCTCCATCATCTCTCCTTGCTAATATGAACTCTCAGTTGAGTTCATGTTCTCTCCCTTTCCCACCTGGAAATATGGGATTTCTTCCCTACCCTCCTAGTAGTCCATGAGATCCTCCAATGATACCATATCATTTCCCACCTAGCAATATGAACTTTCTTTACTTCCCACCTAGCAGTATTTGAGATCAAGCATTGACCTATTCTCATTTCCCTCTAGGAAACCTGAAAGACCCTCACTACTGACCAGGAAGTTTCTGAGACCCTTCTATGATATCTTCTCCTCACCATCACTGAGACTCTTCCCAGTTTCTGGCTCATAGATGTGAATCATCTCCTCTTCACCTCTAAGGCTTTCAACATACTTCAACCACACTCTCAACATCGTTTCCTTTCCTCTGGCCAAAAATATCTTAAATGACCATTTTACCTTCTTCTTGATGTGCCACTCATATACCCAATGCACCTTAGCATCCTCCTTCATTTTAACTGTAAGATTCTCCATTCATTCTCTTATCTCGCTAAGCTCTTGGTCCATCCCAGCCTTGCTTTTCTGCTGGTGGTATTTGCATCAACCACTCCTTTAGTCTTCAGTAGCCATCTTCTTTTCTAGTTTCAGCTCACCTAGCTGTCAAATGTCTGCTACCTACTTTCAAATATATTTCCTCGCACAAAGAATTTCACTCTGTCTTCTTCTTCTCTTCCACCTGAAATCTACACACGAAATTATCGCTCTGATACCACATGACACAGACCTCCTACCTCTACCTCACCAGGGTCCGCTGACCTCCTGGTCAAGGATTGTTCTTCAATCTATCGAGCTGAATCAACTCTTCGATTTCCTACTGGAATCCCATAAACAAATCCATAGTTCCTTTAGAGACTCATCCTGTGTGAAAAAGCACTAGGCATGAGATCCCTCCATGTGATCAACGGCTGCGACCACAATCCTAACTAAAAATCACGACGCATTTCGCGATTTTGGGAATTCTGCATGTAAGTCACTCCTGAATCCTTTTTCTTGAACTCCCGATCCCCGATGTCTTGATTGACAATTTCTCTCGGCACTATCTCCTCTCGTTAGGCCCCTACAACTATGACGATGGGATAAACCAAGCTCGAAATCAAAATGTGTTTCGGGATTTCATGTATCGTGAAGTTTAAAGAATCCTCATCTCAGATCTTTCGATCCTTAAAACCCTGAAATATGCTCTACGACAAATCAATTGTCCACGCTCCTTCTTTGATATGATGGCTCAGATCTAATTGCGATTTCGGGCCTCATGAGTTCTTAAACATTTCCCTTTGACTTCTCCCCTGTGCGAGTTAGTGAAATGATGAACTCTCGTCACATGTCCCTCTCGATGGATGACTAGGATCGTTTCGGCTTCCATCTCCCCAAACTTCTAATCCCCCGACGTATGTGGATATCCACCACCTATCACCCCAGATCCAACACTCCAGAATGATTTCACGACTTTGCCTATCATGAATTTTCTTCCCTCTTCCTAGAAAATCTCTCGATATCCGATTCCACAAACACTCTAGATATGCTGCCACCTGTCCTCTGATGATGGATGGTTTTGATCTCTTCAAAACTTTGGGACTTTGAAAAGTCCACTCTTTTGTACACTATCGAAGGGTTTAACCCTCATGCACCTTCCTCTAGATCCAACAGCTGTTGGTCCATGTGCTCAGATCTAATGACCCAGATATGTTTCCCCTCCTCTTATTCATCTGAGTATTTGGACATAGAATCGATCGTCCAGATCTTCCCCCTATGCAGCTGTTCTAATGGTTGTCAATGCTCCTCCCCCTGAGCTTGAAATTTCTTCATGACTTGGAAGATTTCCAATGTTTCAAAGGTTTCTACCTTTGATTCCTTTGTGATACTGATTAATTTGGTCTCATCGTCATTATGAAGATGTTGTATCTCCTGAGCTTTGGAAATGGAAATTGACCTTAACCCTAGCACACACTTATGCTCTACGTGCGATTTATGCACTACTCCTCCCGAGCTTTCTGGACTTCGAATAAGTCCACTCTTTCACACTCCTCGTACTATCTCTTCTGATATTTACTCTCTCTAAAACCTCGAAGGGTTTCTCTACCTACTACTCCTTTATGTTGGAACTTTGTGCGCAAAGGTACTTTTCCTTTTGAGCTTACGAACTTGAAAAAAATCACTTCTCTACACACTCCTTGTGCTTGACTAACCTTCAGATGGTTTTCTTTCAACACTTTGTCTGAGTGTTGAACGAGTGCACTCCTTGCACAGGTCTTACTCCAGAGTGTTCATCATATCTTTAACAACCCTTTCACTCCTTGAAGGGATATAAGTTCCCTCTTGGTAGCTTATGCTCAAGCATTCCTTGCTGAGTTGATAGAGTATTTAGTAACTTTGTAAGTGTCTTCTCCTTCAAACTTCTCTTATCTCTAAACTCGAAACACATTTCTCCTTCGTGCACTCCTTGCACATGCTCAATTCCTGACTGATAGAGATTCAAAAAATCCTCAGCAATTTTTTATTCTCTCCGTGCCTTCCCCTGCACAGTCCTTCCTCCAAGGTGTTTGGTAGCCTTGAGTATTCTCCTGAGTTAATGATTCATCTGGTGTTCCCTCCTAGCACATTCTCTCTTGAATTCAAAAAAGAACTCATATGTGCCCTCTTTGCATAGGCTCATAGAGTCTTCAACACTCTGCCATGCAACCCCATGCATTCAACCACTAAGAACCCACACTGAGATCATAAACTCACAGACAAAGAAATTTTGTCTATCCCTGCAGATGCAATCTAACATACATCTACAACATAAAATGAACAAACACATAACATTCATTCAAAAACATAAACACATAGATATCATACACAAAATAACTTGTTCTTTGTATTAATCTCATAATGCATGTTTACAATGTTTACAAAAGCTCAAACTGCAACAGAGTCTCGTTTCTCTCTCTCTCTCTCTCTCTCTCTCTCTCTCTCTCTCTCTCTCTCTCTCTCTTATCTATTCTATCATCTATCTTCTCCTATATACTAATGTATATATATGGAAAGATATTTTACAAAATATGGGGCTCCTCGAGAGTTTCCATCCATCTACCTACTCTCATTAATTTACATTGAATTAAATTCAATGGTTGTCTAGTCCGAATCGGATCTAGATCTTATCATCCTATCAACCATTAAAGGTGACTCTATATAATATTTACACAAAGGCATTGATTTGGCTATTCCATCCTTACAAACATTTAATTACATTTTAAAATTTAAAATGAGAGGGTTGGTGCCTCTCCCTTCCTTGAATGCATGTTGAATGTGTTGTCTGGATGGCGCGTTCCTGGGTTGGAGTGATGCTCCTGCATCAAGTAGTGAAATTGTGCAGAAATACTCTACAAGGTGTGCATAGGTCAAGAACCCTTTCTAGGGTCAGATTTTGAAGACAACACAGAGTTCGCGCAATGTGAACCTCTTCCAAGATATTAAGCTCAGAAGAGAAGTAGTGTGGGTGCACACAGAGGTGAACTTACTTCAAGTTACAAACTTCATTAGGTGTAGTGCAAATTGAGACCCCATTATTAGAGAGCACAAGGGATCAAGGGATGCAACCTTTGAATCTTCTCAAAATCCCTCATTATAAGGGAGGAGTATAGACAACAGAGGAGGAGCAACAATTGTCGTTAGATCAGTTGTGGAGAAGAAATATGGATTGTTGAATCTTACGTACATACATTAGGAGGAGAGCATAGAGAGGAAGACATATCCCAGCTGCAGGATCTAAGTGCAGAGGATCAAAAACCATTGCATCCAGGTAAGTACACGAGATTTAATCCCCTTAATTGCATAGGAGAGCAGATTCGTCAAAATCTCAAAGTCCTAAATTGGATCGGGATCATCCATCATGAGGAGGGACAGGTGGAGACAAATTTGAAAATATGGAGCCATAACACTCCAGGAGATTCCATATGAGGAGCAAGAAAAACTGGCAAATCTTAGGGAGTTGAAGCACATCCTAGTCGTTGATCGCCAGAAGCACATGGAATCAGATCATGCAGTTCATAGCTCATCTGATTCATTGACCATAGTTGATCTAGGCCACTGATAGTGATATAAAAAGGATCCATAGAAGGCTAATAAAAAATGAGAACTTACAGAGGAAACTCAGAATGCTCAGAATGGCTTTAGTAGACAACAAAAAGGAAAAAATTAAAATTTCCCAAAACTCAGTGAAAGGGGAATGATCACGAAGAGMGCGTCGCAAGATTTCTGAAGGAGMAAATGGCTCGTCAAACGGAGTTACAGATCAAAATATATAAGMGATCAAAGTTTTGGTCAACCTATCCCAGTCAGCAGGGATGAGTTAACATCTGTACCGTCGATGTCAGCATCAGTACGRATGATGTCAGTGTCTATAAAGACTATGTGGAAAGCACAAAGGGTGGTACATTTCATGATGACATCAACATGATGTCATCATGCCATGTGGCAACACCAGAGGCTTCCACGTGTCACTCAAATTTGGACTTATTAGGGTGCCACGTGGACCAATAAAAAAGTGCCATGTGGCACCCCCAAGGGATGGCATGTGGCACCACCCAGAAGGCACCATGTGTCCAAGGTGACGTCAACATTCATAGGTGGACAAATCAGTAGATGCCACCTGGCCCAATAGGAAGGTGCTACGTGGCACCCACGAAATGCACAAGGAGGCTCCATGACCAAAAAGTTAAAAAAATATATATAAAAACTGACTGCCAAATATGGCGGTGGTTCCAGTAGAACTGGCGACATATTCTTCAACCGCCAAACTTAACCACCGCCAAACCATTTTCCAGATTCTCTGCCACATTTAGTGGAGCACGCCAAAACGTCTGCCATATTTAGCCAAAAATCACCAGACAGTCTACCAAATGGAGTGGATTCCATGGGGTTCGACCCCTGGACGTCCTCTAACCCACGCTCTAAAAACATATTCACCTACTAGCACACCAAGCACCTTAGTTATTGCATAACCACCGGAAATTTATATAATAAGGGGTTCGGGTAGCGCATTTGGAACAGAGCACGAGAGATAGACCAAGTGTGTTTGTACGGTACAAATCTATACAGATTCAGACATGATTTTAGAGACATATTTTTGCATGGATTTCTATATCTGTCCAGTCGTTTATTATAGGAGCAGTGGCACGCAAACCAAGGCAAGGGTGCCTCTTTGGTAAAAATGTGTCCAACTCATATCGAGGCGGGGAGACAATCATTTTTAGGTAAAACGACACGAAAAACATAGTGGTGGTGTTAGTTTTCTGATTTGAGCAAACATTTTGTAGATTAACTCCAGAATGAGGTATACTTATGTATTTTGCCCAATTCTTTTGTGGAGTTAATAAGAAAACCTACTCATTTGAGAGAAGGACCCAGAGATGTAGTCCACCAGGGACAAATTGCGTTATCAAGTTCTTTGTGTTCATATTGCATGATTATGTCTCTTTACTTTTGATATTTTCCTTCTTTATGGTGTACTTTTGTTTATGCTCATTTAATACAATTCTTTAATAAGTCACCTGACGAAAATATCCTATATCAGATAGTGCAAGACACATGTTAGGAGATCTGACACTCAAAAAGGATTTCACTCCATAGGTTTGTGATATTGGAGACTTTGGAACTCCCGAAGAACGGGGTATTGGAGTTAATTAGGTCTATTGATTCTCTGAGGACATGTGTCATCATATTGTGAAATTCATAGGTTTATCACTCTAGAGGTTTTGTAGAGAGGTGTTTCAGATTTCACCGAAGCTTGAGGAGAGAGGGGACCGTTGATCCCTCTCACATCAATTCAGAAATTCACTAGTTCATATTTCGGGAGAATTGGCATGTTATCAATTGAAAACACTTGGATCCTAAAGCTTTGAAGCACCTTTTGAGTTGGTGCCTAGTCATAGCCCACAGTCATCTGCTATTGCCATCGGGGAAAAAAGGGCTAGAGCCTGAAATCTGAATTTGAGGGAACATAGGCTTAGATAAATCACCCTAGAGGTTGGAGTTAGCGTAGATGTGCATCAAGTCAAGTAAGAAAGTCCCTAATTCCTTGGGTATCATCATATTTTCCCACTGATTGGCACAATGTCTCTTAGAAGGACTTTGTGAAGGGTTGAGGATCCCTATTCATTGTTTCAATCATGGGGGAAGAAAACAAAGGCCCTTGGAAAAGGTTCTAGGGTCCAGTAGGGCCTCTAAGAGTCAGTCTGACTCTAGCTCTTGAACTATCTTAGAACGAGAGGTTGACCAAACTTGGGAGGAAGAGGGGGTTTGCATCACTAGGTCCAAGATCCTCTATCATGGTTCCAAGTGCATCAATCCCATACTTTCTTCTCACAACCAACTTATCACTTGGGAAAGGAGAAAGGGTTGTATAAGGAGAAATTGCTAGAGGGGAAGGTTGAGGCCAAAAATCAGAATAGGATGCAACACTTGGGCTAAGAAGGGGATTGGATTTTGGTAGAGTTTTCTTATTCTCTTGCTTTTCTTGTCAAATGACACCCCATGACGTCTTTTTATACGATAAAACGATGGTTAATTTGATTTGGGGATGGGCTACAAGGGGTAAAATGTTTAGGAAACCATCGATAGCCCGTAAACTCTGTCAAATTCCTTGCAATTTTATATTTTTTGCAACTTTTGGAGGTAAAATTGGGCTAACTATCATGCAACTCACATATGTATGTAGGATAACTAGTATGAAGAACACATGTGTACATGGGCTGTTCGTTCAGCAAGGCACGTACGCTTTCCAAAAAATGGTTTTTTAAGAAGCAACCCCAACAGTATTTTGGAAAAGTATGTAAGTGGAAAGGCCAATGTCTTGTATGTATAGGGAAGGAATTTTTGGACTATAACAATGATGCTCACCATAATACTGACTTGTACCTCATGGATCATGGCCCACTACCTTCTGGAATCTAGCTGGTGAGGTGGATGCCATCTACAAACCTGTGACCATCTTTGGTGGTAAGTGGGCTTCCCATTTGTGTAAAAGGGTACTTCTAGTCATGTAGTCTCTCATCACTCCATATATGAAAACTGAGGGCCTCGATACATAATATCCTTAGTTATACACAAAATGGGGATAACATACGTCACTATCCCTTGAATGCTTACTCCTTTCTTCTCCCTTCATCTTCTTGGTTATGCTAGGCTCACTCACCTATGGATGTGATTTATAGGACATGTACCTCTGGAAGTGAGGAACATAACACAACTTATGAATTCTCCTCCTCTTTCCAAAGACTTGGATTTGTTATATATATCTTTGGAGGAGGATTGGGAGAGATTTTATATATTCTAGAGACCACTAGAGAATCGAATTTTGTGCACTCCTAGTTCCTTGACAAAAAGATACGTCTCATCCCTCTCCTATATACTTGTAACTCTCTAAATGTAGAAGTCTCAAGGGTCATCACTTGTTGAACACAACTATAATGTGAGGGCCATCGCTTGTTGTTTCCGATGTGTCCAACAATGATCTCAAAAAAGGGCTCAAATACAAGGAAACCATGCATTTTGGATTACATCTTTTCATGGATTTCCCTCTAGCCTGTAGGGTGGAAATTAAGGCTATAACAGTTCTCCTTGACAAGTCTTGTTCCTTGGAATCATTTAAGACATGATATATAACACACTTATTATTAACTTTCATCTACTAAAAGGCTATGATGTTGCACATATTTTATAAGTTCGATATTTTGAGCCATTTCACCATTGTGGATTTTGTAGAAAGATCAATTGTTATGGAGAAAGGAAGATTTTCCAAGTGATGTTCTTATTTTGAGTTTTAGACTTTTGTTGTAGAAAATTTTAAAATCCATCTTTCACAATATTGTGATGGTTATCATAATTTTCCAAAATTTTGATCTTGTTGTGCACCATATTTCACACACTCAGTTCTGTATATCTCACCTTTTGATATTTTCATTGTATCACAATTTTTCTAATGTTGTATTTTCTAAAACTTTGTGACATGGTGCAATATTTGTAATGTTTAATGTTTTGTGATGTCCCACAATATATTGAAAGTTTAATCTTCTAAAACATGATGTTGTTTTTGCATCTCGTTAAAGATTTGTCTTTTCGTGACCTTATAAATTGTGCCTTGCAGCAAAATAATCCATTGGAAGTTTGAATAAGTTGCACTTTTTAACTGACTATGATGCATTGCAAAAAAAAAAAATATCAATCTTCCAAAAGTTGCACGATCGTTCCAAGTGTCTCAAAGTTAACATTTTAAACCTTATGATAGGATATTTTTTTAATAAAGTAGAAAATAAGTTTCAATGTTATTCATTAAGAAACAATAGAAACTTTTTAGTACATAAAACCTTGTGATAGGATCTAAACTTCACAATGTTATGACTATCAATATTTGGTAAGTGCGATGATGTCCCAAGTTTCTCAAAAGTCAATCTTTGTAAAAAGTTCAACATAAGTTTATCGCGACTCAAATTGTCAAAATTTCATTTTTGAATAGCATGTGACACAAACACGGAGTGTAGACTAATATTTCTCATGTCTTGAAAGATAATATTTCATGACATCTACCAAGTTAAAAAGACTGCTTCAAAAGGGAAGGTGTGTTATTAACACTGAGGATATTTGGGAATTTCATTCAATTGGAAAAKTTGACTTTTGGGTACTCAGTACAACTGTACAAGTAGTGGAAGAGGTTCTAATACAGTGTCAACCTCATCATTAGAAATTTATCATTACTTGGCACCTATGCAAAGGTAGGGTTTTTCTTCAACTYAACATTTTATAATTTTATTTCAAGAATAGGATATTGAACCTCTTATAGTGATAAAAAAATATAGGTTTTCATTTTTAATATCATTTAGTCTTAGTTGTTGGCTAAGTTAATTCATCTACCTCTACAACATGTAGCACCAAATCTACTATATGGATAGCTAGAACCCCACTTATAGGATTTGAACACAGGTGGATTCCTCATGCATTTTTCTTTTCTCATGCTCAAGTATCCAGTTATACCAATATCACATGTCCCCAATATTTTATGGCCTCATATAGATAAATCAAATTCACCATTGACGACTCATGAACTCTATTTTGGAAAATGTTCTTCTATGGTTTGAACTTTTCAGACATTTTGGTATATTTTCTTTCACAGGTGAAATAAAATATAAGTAATACAACTACATCGATATTGAACTCTCTTATATATATTCTCTATCATTATAAAAGTAAATAATTTGTATTGGGTTAAATACCTATTATATAGACCCTATTTACAATGAGGCTACACTCAATTCAAGAAACCCTCTTCACATAAATTTTCTACAACCACCATCAATGGTAATGATAAAAAAAAAAACCATGGATGAATTATTTTCATATTAGATATTATTTTTTATGGAAGATGTTGATATGTTTATGAGTAACATGTTTGCATTATGTATCCCAAAAAGAAACCCAAAGTACAAAATAAACCTCCATATATTTTCCATGGAGGGAAAACATTGAGAAAATCTAAAATTGAAGAAATCTCTATATCTTTATATGGATATATTCAGTGTGATATGGTTCTATGAAAAAATCCAAAATGGGGGGATATATACCAAATGTTTATAGTTTAATCCTTTCAAAAATGTTATCCACAATTCATATATAAGGATAATAACTTGATAGTGTTTCATAAGATCATAAGATTAAACTTTCACAAAGAGGCAGCTAGACCAATAAATGTGGAAAAATGACGAGTCAACAAAATAATTGAAGAAGAAAGATAAGAAAATAAAAATATTGTGTAAGGATAACCAACATCCTATTAATGATTTTGAGAATGTGAAAAAACATTTACAAGTGTTTTACTCAATGAAATATGATGTATATATTACTATAAAATAAGAGGATGCTACTAAAAGAAATGAAGAGGAAATATTCAAGGATGTTGAAGAAGTTTAAATACAAATGAAGTAAAGTTAGAAATGCAACCTAGTATTGAATAACAATGTAACAATTTAAAATAAAATCTCAAAACCCTAATCCCGGAAGATGAAATGCCAAAAGGTTTGTGGGCCCTGGTGGGGGTAGTTGGTACATCAACTTCCCAAGGGCATAAATTTTGCATACGATCTTTGTTTCGGGAATTCTATACCTTGTCATAATAGTATATCCGAGGAGTACATATTACATTCGGCCCAGAACATGCATTTCAGAAAAATATGGGTGATGTCATGCCCAAAAAATGTCGTTTAGGGCCTTAAAATAGCCCTAGAAGTTTAGGGCCCAAAACACCATAGAAAAATTGTCAAGGTGGAAACACATGTTTTGAGCCAGTGGAAAAGGTGGGTGGCCATCGATTTCCACCTGTATCACACCTCATGGAATCAAATGAAATAAAATTATGAAAAACTGAACTATCAATGATTACAATAGAAAATAATGAAATTTGGATGAATGGATCATCATCGACGTAACTAAGAAATAAGGAATATAAGGAAATCATATTACTTAGTTTCATCAAATGAAAATACTCAGTGCAAAGTTTTGAGGATGAATATTTTTGAAAGAGAGTACTATGTTATGACCAAATGGGGGAATATATGGAGTTAAATGTATATGTAATACTGGTTGGTCTAACTAATGGTCCACATGTAAAATGAGTGAATGTGTATATATATAGATTAAACCTATATATATACATACATACATACATATATATATATATATATATATATATATATATATATATATATATATATTATACACACACACACACACACACACACACACACACACACACACACACACACACACACACATATATATAAACCTTCAAACTTCATAAATTCAATCGAGAGTGCTCAAAAAATAGGATCACCGAGCAATAAAATAAAACAAATGAAAAACTAAAACACATAAGATACACAGTACAATAGAGACAAATACATACATGGTTCACCCAATGTGGACTATGTCCACCAGAGAAATTTCTAGGTTCTTACTTTTATTATTATACAACAAATGAAGGGATACAACCTACAACATACTCATTGTAACTTCCTCTTATTTCTCTCATAATACACTATTCACTCACATACACATCTACAATGCAATTCCCTCATAAAATAGGGTTTCATTATAGGGAAAAAAAACCTAACATAACTTATACCGTTAGATTTGCGACCTTCTAATGAACGGTCCATATTGACTATGAAATTACAATATTTTACAAGGAAATTTTCCCAAAATGTTATCTTTGGGGGCACTGCCCTTAAATCCCTGTCAGGGCCCCTAGCAAGAGATGTGGGGGAAAAATCCCCACACACACCCCAGTAAGGTAATTATGTCCAAATGAGGCTAAAACAAGACCTCTCAATCATGAATATAATCAGGCTCCAAAACTAACAATCTCCCACTTGAAGATTGATCACAACTCCACTACTGATGTACCTATCGAACTATGATCCATATTCGACTTGGAAAATTTATCATCTCCAAMTTCATGCTTGAAGTCCAACTAAAAGTGRGCAGAAACACAATTTCTCCCTAGTTACTATCTTTGTTAACATATTTGTAGTATTATGGCTAATATGTATATTTTCCAACGTCAATTGTCCATCTTCCAAAATGGATCATATGAAAGGGTACCTGACATGTATAYGATTAGTATTAAAATGGAAGGTTGAATTCTTTGCAAGATGAATAACACTTTGGTTGTCATAATACAACCTGCTATTTCCTRCTTCTTTCCCAATAACTCCATAAACCTCTATAACCAAATCATATGTTTKCTAGCTTCTATAGCAACAACATACCATGCTTCCATTGTTGAAAGTGAAACAACCTTTTGCAATTTCAAAATCCAACTTACTATTATTCCACCTATAGTAAAAACATACCTTGTTGTGCTTCTCCTTCTATCTTTATAACCTTCCATATCTAAATCAACATATCCCTGTAGAACAATGTTTGAACCTCCAAAACATATTGTACGAGTGAAGTACCTCTAAAATATCTGAGAATCCATTTTACTGCCCCCCAATGTTATTACCTGGATTGTTTATCTACATGATCAGAACTCCCATTATATGTGCAATATATGGTCTTATGGACACCATAACATACATCAAGTTTCCAACTTCTAATGAATAGGGTACCTTCAAAATGTATTCTATCTACTCATGTATCTTGGGACACATTTCCTTAGTTAATTTGAAATGGATGGCCAAAGGTATACTAATTAGTTTTGCATTCTACATTTGAAACCTCTCCAACACCTTCTCTATGTACTCACCCTGAGGAAATATCAATTTGTGATTTTTCCTATCATTTGTTATTCTCATACAAAGGATTTTCTTTGCAGAACCCAAATCCTTCATCGAAAATGAATTAAATAATTTCTTTTTTAGCACATTTATATCATGCATGTTAGAACCTGTAACAAGAATGTCATCTACATACAATAGAAAGATAATGTATCTGGAATTTTATAGCCTATTAAAATAAACACAGTGATCATAATGCCATCTACTATAACCTTATTTTGTCATAAACTGA
>JASDQU010819079.1:12788-27025 GCA_032191745.1 Picea mariana | reverse complement strand
ATGACATGGGAAAGAGTATAGTATGATGTCTGAGAAACTTGCGACACTTGTCGCTAAAATGAGACACTTGCAACACTTGTAATGATGATAATAGGTCATCATTGAAATGAGTAATTTTTATGTGTAACATATTACCCCCCAAAGTGTGAAGTTAGAAGACGTGATGATTGAAGTACTTTGTAGACTTTTTTGAGCAAGGGTATGGACTTAGAGAACCTGAAGAAGCTGCACACAATCATCAAACAAATATAATGACATGTTTCAAACCCAAGGAAGGCATACCTATGCTTGGGTGATAAAGACTTGCAAGGTATGGCTGCCATAAAATACACTGTGAATCCATAATTGTATTAACAAAAAGGTATAGCCTCTCAAGATAGAATGTGGATCTACACTTCCATGACATGAACTAATCATAGCCACGAAAAATACATAGTGGATCTATGAGATGACACGACATAGCCACAGACCAGTACATAGTGGATCTATGTGACAGTATACATGTCAATATTCAAGAGAAACCTGGGTAAAGTACATATCAGAGTGATCACTCAACCTAGGTTCTTCTTATCGATCCCGATGCGGTATGAGTCTAACCATGTGGATAGATGTATTGATGTCAAACATGGAAGAAACCACTTTATTACTGGTCAATGAGGTAAACCATTAACAAGTACGAGGGAAATCACCATTGATGTCAATGATTCCCCAGGTACCCTAGTAAATTCCAGCGAATGTGAATAGATGAGATGAATTCAAACATCCGTGGAATCATCCGATCAGTGGTCAATAATGTAAGCCCATCATCGGAAGCAAGGAGGTCTACAATTGAGGCATGCAGGTCCCAAGGTACTAACTAGTTTCTAAGTCTAGTTTCAAGATAATGTGTTGAAGTCGACAGGAACAAACTCATTGTAGGAGGGCCTTGATGTATCCCTCATCAGTGGCATGAAACTGACACAGATATGTAAATCGGTGGATCAAATAAACATGGACTGACACAGGTATTGAAATGGGAAATTTGTGATGGTTGAATCACGAGGCATATACTTCCCTTGAACACTGAGGCACAACAACAGAAACATGACATGGACCAAAACATGATGATGCAGTGGATACTATGAATTTTGTCCGATGACCCAAAGGATTAAAAAAAATCAGAGGATTGGTTCATCATAGAGGTTCAACAGATTAAAATGTATGGAAAGACAAAGTGTCATGTTCAAGAGTGACCGTAAGAGTGACCTATAATGTTTCCAAAAACTGCTTGGCTTGCTTCCTTTAAAATTTTTCCCCATCTAGATAAACGAGTACCTCTTTTTGATTTAACGAGCTCGAGGAGGATAATACATGCTCGATATAACTCACCTTCGATAAGTCCCTCTTACTTTGTTTAACGAATTAGAATAAGTAAGGGTTCAGTCCCATATGGTCCCTTCAATGTATGATTGTTTAACGAGTCCAGAGAAGGTAAATTCAATGATTTTTCATGTTTAGAGAGTCTGAAAAGAACTTAAATATGACTCCAAGGTTGTCCATTTTGGCAATATTAGTCTCGCAATGCCGAAAAAAAGATAAAATACCACTTGAAAGATGCCCTTTAAAATATTTTAACGAGTGTGAAAGGAAGCAAGATTACTCAACAATATTTTTATGTTTAGAGAGTCTGAAGAGAGATTAAATGAGACTCCAGGGGGTTCCTTTTTCATATAACCTTTACGAGTCCGAAAAAGTGATAAAATTCTACTCGGTTACATTCTCATGTTTTTTCGAGCATGAGAAAGAACAAATACTAATCTTGGTATTGGTTTGATTTTTACACAAGATTGAAACAAAATTAAACTATGCTTGTAAATTTCCAACGTAATTTCCAAAGGTTGGGATACCCATGGATGGTTGGTACTTTGGCCCCCATTTGGAAAAGATAGTGGAATAACTCCAAAAAGATAATCAAAGGCTGGAGACATGCCCCCCAAGCTTCAATTCAGACACCGATTTTGAGGTTGTTACCAATTTCTGTGCTAGATGGAGAAAAAGGATATAGTTGTATGAAATGAAGTTCAAAAATGAGATTTAAAGAAAGAATCGACTTGGTATAAGAGGTTACTGTTTCATTTTTTAATTATATTGACATGGGAAAATAACTATGCTCAGGGCTCTGGGTTCAATCCCCATATTTCTATTCCATTTTTTAACGAGATTGCTATAGAGAGGAAAAACTATGCTCAAGACTATGTTTCTTTTTTAAACGAGCTTGCCACAGAGAGGAAAAGATATGCTCAAGACCTCTGTTTGATTTTTTAATGAGCTTGCTACAAAGAGGAAAACTATGCTTGTGACCTCTTCTTGATCATGGTTTCCAAGAGGATAAATCTCTGGAAGGACACCATGTCAAGGGATAAAACTCGGTCATGGCTTCCAAGAGATCTTCACTGGATGGAAGAAGAATTCTCTGGAAGGAACACATGTCGAGGGTCTCATCAAGGGTAAGGAGATCAAGCTCCAATATCCCTACTGAAGAGATCACCATGTCAAATATCGAATCTAATTCATTGGAAGTTGACAACGCCACATAATTCACTTGTGGCAGGGGTGGTACCGACAACATATAATAACCATGTAGGGAGGTCATTGGGTTGATGGTCATGTCAGGGCCAATAAATGAAAATTGATCAATAGTCACCATTCTTCCATCATGTGGGAAAGATATCACATGAAAAAGAGTGGACACAATAGCTTTCATAGCATAGAAATAATCTCGCCCAAGGAGTAAATCTAAATCCAAGGGATCCTGGACTACCATAACATCAATAAAGATAGTTTTCCCTCCCAAAGTTATGGGAAATTGGGGAAGGATCCCTAAAGGGTGACTGGTTCTTTTGTTAAAAGTGAACAAAGTCTGGGTAACTGGCACAAGCCGAGGATAACCCAAAGCTTGCCAAGCAATAGAGGAAAAAATACTAACAGACAAACCTTCATCTATCAACGCATGAGGAACGTCCCGACCATAAGCCTATACTATAATCTTGAAAGGAATGTGAGAGGGAAGACAAGGTCCAGTTAGCACACCCCAATAAAAAAGGATGGAATCATTACTTGGAGGGTATTCACGAGAGAAGGAGTAATTCCTTCCAACATGTTAGATTCTGTATCAACGAGAAAAATGTGGGAAGAATCGGGTTTACTCTCTAGTAGGAGAGTAGGAGCGACCGATGATGAGATCAGATCGACCACTTTGTTTTCATTATCCAAGGGGAGAATGGGGTCGACAATTGGAAATAGATCGATTTCTTAGGTTGCACTCTCTAACGGGAGAGCGGGATCGATCGAAGATGGGATCAGATCAATCACTTTGTCAATTGGTTCAGCTAAGGACATGAAAAGATTGATGACATGATCAACTAGATTGACCGATGAAGGGACTAGAGAAACCACTTTGGCACTCATCCGAGGAGGAGTGGGATTGACCACGTTGGCACTCTTCAGATGAAGGGTGGGAATGACCAATGATGGGACTAGATCAGTCACTTGGATTTCACTTTTCAGATTAAAAGTGGGGTTGATCGATGACGAAACTAGATCAACGAATTTGGTTAGTGGTTCAACCAAAGATGAAACTAGATTGACCACTTGATCAACCAGAATAACCAGGGATGAAACTAGATTGAACATTCCATCAACTAACAACGGGTTGGGGTAAATCTTATGATAACCATTTGGAATTTGAAGCTTTTCCAAGAGAGAAGAAGCCTCATCCATACGAGGACAAAGGTGAGAGTAATTATCACCTTCACATAACATACAAGGAAATTTGACAGTTGTCTTCTTCTTACCAACCTTAATGTCACTAGTTGATGGGGTTTCACGAGCATGTCTAGCAGAGGCCAATGATGTGGAGGACCACATTTCTAGGAACTTGGGAAGACCAAGGAAATCCCTCAAAAAGAGGTCACCCTTACAAAGACTGTAAGGGAATTTGGGTTTCAAATTCTTCATTTTAATCTTTTCGAACTCATCAACACTCCCATTACAATTAATTGTAACTAGTTTCTCGGATCCAACATATGATATGGTTGGAGGCTTGGTCCTTTTTGGGTTACTCTTCTTATTCTCTTTCCATTTCTTCTTCTTCTTATCAACCTTGCTACTTTCTTTAGATCTTTCACTAGGCAAAGAAGGTGAAAGGGAAGGAGATTTAATGGGTGAAGAAGGAAAAAAGTTGACATGAGGTTGATGTGTGGGTGGTGTACTTACATATGAAGAATTAGGTAGATTTGAAGCACTGGGAAGATTCAAGATCACCAGAGTGGGGAACAACCAAACCAGTAATCCTATGGTGAGTCCTGGAAGACTCAATGTGGCAATGTATGGAGGACCAATGTTTCCAAAAGAAGGAAAGGTGTACGGTTCCCCGAAACAAGGGGTTCCTCCATTTGTACTCCCAGGAGTTGATGCCATTAACACTGACTTGACCTAAGGTCCAGTAATTAAAACAAACAATGCACGCTATGAATTTAAGAAGAAAACAATCAAATGAAACTTTCCATGATGAAACCACAAGTTGGTGATGAAATCCAACGTTGTGAGATCAAAATAGGAAGGGAAGCGGTTAGAGTGGGTGGAACAGTTACATTGGCAACCTGATTAATGGACTTACACCTTGGTGAAAGATTCCACGCATTAAATGTGGATTTACCCTCCAAAGAACCCAAGTGAGTTTGACCAACGTCTGTTCCAGGTACACTGAGACTTCCCTTCACCATCACCTTGTGTAAGACACTGAAGATTATGGCTACTAAGGTCACCAACTCAGATTCAACACCTGGGTAGGTACATTCAACAATCCAGTTCGAACGTATGGGTAGGATAACAAGTCCAAAATCCTTCAAGAGAACTGAGGACAAGTGGATTGGTAGAAATCCAAAAGACCCCGAACGGATTCAGAATTCATGAAGCACTGAGACCAAATGAAGACAGTTGAGCCTCAAGAAGAACCCCCAATATATGTTCTAACTACTACGAATGGTTAAAACATGGAGGAATAATCTATGTAACTCTCCTGAACATGACCTCGTGCGTAACCCTTGTGGGAGAGGGGGATCCCAAGCTGATACAAGAATTGGATTTTCTCTCCCTATCGCAAGATGTTAAGTTTGTTTGACAGCTTTGGAAATTTATCCTTTCAGCCTATTCCAAAGCCCTACACCTTAAGCTAATGTAGGTTTTCTAACAAAAATGTAAAAAAGTCTAATAAATTTTAGTTTAGCACTTGATTTTAAGGTTGTTTTTTACTCAAATGTGTATGAGAGTGAAAACAGATGATATTATGAATCAATTCCCAAAACATGCATAAGAAATGATACGCAATATTTTCTTTCAATGAATGTTTATTTAAGGGAAGGACAGTGGATTTTATTTTCACTGTCAAACACTAAGATGCAATGACCTCATGCAATTGTCCTCAATCAAGAATCTAGTACAATGCTAAAGTGTTCAGAAATTGGTTCTAGTATCAAAAACCAATCATGAAAATATATCCCTTTGTTTATATGTGACTATAATCAGTTTGATGTAAAGCTTCTTATGTTAATCAGACTTCAAGATCTATGATATTTAAGCAATCGAAAGAAAACTTCACATAAACAAAACACACCCTCGTTGTGATCAAACAAGAAACAAAAAGAAAACTAAATCAAGRCAGGAAGAAATTATTGGAGAAAGACATCACATATCAAAATGAAATAGTGAAAAGATCTTTGAATTTCCTTGCAGCAGCTTTCATTCAGTCAGATAAATGAGAAGAAAATTGTAGATCAACTCCAAATCTCAGGGAAGAAGAGTGACTCAAAGMAAGGAAAATAGATTTCAAAAATCCAAACAAAACATCCTTAGAAATAAAAAAGTTYGAGGCTAAACAAGGACACACTGAGATAGTATTAACCCTTAGCAGATGAAAAAGAAAAAACAAGACTAAGAAATCAACTCCCAAGAAGATTTTTTGCAAAAAAAATACCAGTGCTCCCCCAAAAGGGTGCATAGAGTGCTAGAACTTTACTTCAACATGCAATATGTTAACCTCTTGTTCAAGGGTTGACATGAATGACAACAAATATACTGAAAATTAATCATAATTAATCTTTCAACAATTATTCTTTCGATAACTAATTAATCTTTCAACAATCATTCTTTCGACAATTAATTAATCTTCCAACAATCTCCCCCTTTGGCATTGATGGAAACTCTTAGACACCACAATTCTCTTTCTCATGTTGACTTCCCCTATATTCATTCCTCTGTTTCTCTCTCCCCCTATTTCATCAATGGAAAAAGATGACTTCTCCTTGGGGATGCTCCCCCTATCTGTAAGCCTCTCATCTATATTGATGTTTCTCTCCATGGTGCTTCCTGGTATAAATTAAGCATTCAAAAATAATTCAAGTCTTTCATGATTACTATTTCTCTCCCCCTATCTTACTATGACAACTTCCATGTATATCACTATGGGGCTATGACAACTGCCATGTATATCACTGTGGGGCTGAAACTATAACAATTTTTTGTCGAAGATACTCAAAATTCTCCCTCGGAACAGGTTTCGTGAAGATATCTGCAATCTATTCTTTTGTCCCAACAAACTCTACCTTGATGTTCTTCTCTATAAATTGTTCCCATAAAAAGTGAAACTTGATCGGAATGTTTTTCGTCATCGAATTCATCACCATATTCGTAGAGATACTTATAACACTCGTATTATCACAAGATATTGGAATAGGCTCATCATGTTCCACCTGTATTTCCTGCAAAGTTTTCTACATCGAGAGAACCTGTGTACAACATCTTGTTGTTGCAATATAATCTGCTTCTTCTGGTGGGAATGATACTAAATATTGTTTCTTACTCACTAAACAATCACCCAAGTAGAAGGTTGTTCCACTTGTACTTCTTCTATCATCAATACTTCTTTCACAATGCGCATTTGTGTATGCAACTTGTTGCGCTCCATTTTTTTCATATTTTACGTTACACAAATACACTCATCATTACACCTTTCCCCTCATTTCACCAATAATATATCCCTAATTACATCATAAACCTCCAATATCTATTGTTATTCATCCTATGTGGTTAATACATAATTTTTCCATATTTTTAGTGATTAAAAGGATGATTATACAATAGTTTTTCTAATGATGGTTCCTCCAAGTATTTGGAGTGGTCCTAGCCAAGCTCCATTTCTTGTATACAAGCTCAAAGATAGGCCGCAATTGTAAATATGAAACTGTGAACAAAATTGAAGTAAAAACATTTTTTGACATCTTAATTTATTAAAGATAAGTGAAAATCACTAAGTATAATTACTCTTAAGTTTACCCTCATTTCTTATGATTAATTCCTTCTATTATCTGTAATGAAATCCTAAACTCATCCATACTCATTCACTTTACCTTTAATTACTCACACCAATGTATATCCTACCCCATGTATATTATGGAGGCCAAGTTTATAAAACACCTTTTATTAAACTTAAAAATAATTATTCATTTTATTATTAAAATGAATCTCCATTCATCCACTTCATTTATATTCCCAAAATACCTTTAAACTTAAATACATAAAATATATTCATGCACCACTTTTTAAGGTTTAAGAGATAAAATATAATAATTTAACTAATTTCCTAAGTCGTTAATGGATTATCTAAAATGCTTTGAATAAGTTTAAATAATGATATTTTTTAAAGTCACTCCATCTCTATAAGTTCAGGTGTTGCTGCCCACTTTATTTTCAGATTTGGACCGGCTCTTTTGAATGCTTTATCCCTACACTCCAACGCACTTATTTACCATTCCCCGTGCCTCTACTCCTTTACGTTGACGGCTCTGCCCTAATTTCCTTTCACTGACAGCTCTTCTTTAACGCTGCATAATATTTAATTTAAGTGAGTGATAAATTAGGTATTGTTATACTGTAGATGTGCTTAATGTGCACATTTTATTTCACTTCACATATGAGTTTTCTTACATGAATTGTAGTGTGTATGCAGCCGACTGTTAAGTCATTGTAATGTACTAATGATATATATATATATTGTTTTTTTTGGTGTAATGTAAATTGTTATATTATTTTTATGAGTGGTGGGTAACAATTATTACGAACATGGCTTATTTAATTGTTGTATATTGTTTTTTTTAACATATTTTTTATTCAATTGGTATAACGTCTTGTTAATTGTTTGTTTACTTGTTTATTGTATGTTGTTTATTATTATATGTTTATAATTGTTGGGTGATATATAACGTTTTGTTAGTATAGATATTGTTTAATGGTTTGTTATGAGGTTTACTTAATATTAGTTGTTGTATTTTGTTATATTTTTGTACATTGTTTTGTTAATACAATATTGTTTACCTTGTTACATATGATAATTGTCATATTGTAATATTATTTTACATTGTTATGTAAACTTTTTTGTTTTGTATCGATATTTAAGTGTTATTATTAGATATTGTTTAGTGTTATATGAGTGCAAATGCATTGTTAAGTCATCTATATAAAGGATTCTCATCCTTGTACATAAATTAATTTAGTACCAACATATTCTCGTAATTAATCATGTACCAACACATTCCCTTACCCAAAAGAAAATTAAATTCGGTACCTCCACTTTGACTTCACTTTCATTCTTAGGCTTATCTTTTCTTGAGGATTAATCTCCGAAGTGTGTTTCCTTTGAGGTCCTAGTATCATATTTCATGGACTTGTTTTCTTGCAGCATGTGTGTGGATCTACTACAGGAAGTAACCATTGAAGGTTAAAAGACACTAATAAAGTACTCTCGAAAAGTTGCATGAACACCGGTGTGTGAAAGATTGCAACTCAAAACCTTTATTGCATTAGTTCTACCATAACCTAGTGATGATTTCCTCCTTGTTATTTTTTATCCATTTCATTATCTTGTTAACCACTAATGGAGTCCATTGAATGATAGGGAACGTAAGTCATATACTCATGATTAATGACACGAAAGTCACGTGAGTGCATGAAAGAGTGTGATCTAAGACTTTATAGCACTAAGTTATTTCTATGTCCCAATGATGAATCCTTAGTGTTACTTGTAGTTTTTGTTTCTTTCATTCATTTCATTTTGAAGTGTGTTTTGTTGGCATTAATCCTTAGAATAGGCTAGACTAGGCTCCAATCTTGCATTTCCTGTGCTTGCGCCTCTAAGTCTATGACTCTTGGTTGACAATTTAATGTTGGGAATTAATAGTGCATAACTTTAACCCCACATTTTTGGTGTCATTGCCGAGGAGGTGCTAAAGGGATTAGAGCATAGGTAGGTTGCTTATAAATTACACATCTTGGGGGAGAATAAATAGTAAGACGAGAGGCAAGAGCGTGTCTGGACACTATAGTGAGTTTCTCCAAAGCTTTGTTTGCTCNTGTTTCTTTCATTCATTTCATTTTGAAGTGTGTTTTGTCGGCATTAATCCTTAGAATAGGCTAGACTAGGCTCCAATCTTGCATTTCCTGTGCTTGCACCTCTAAGTCTATGACTCTTGGTTGACAATTTAATGTTGGGAATTAATAGTGCATAAATTTAACCCCACATTTTTGGTGTCATTGCCGAGGAGGTGCTAAAGGGATTAGAGCATAGGTAGGTTGCTTATAAATTACACATCTTGGGGGAGAATAAATAGTAAGACGAGAGGCAAGAGCGTGTCTGGACACTATAGTGAGTTTCTCCAAAGCTTTGTTTGCTCGTTTCATGCAAGTGTGTTTCTTTTAATGCAAGCATGTTTATTTTCATGCAAGTGTGTTTTTCTTTTAAGGATGACCTAAGGGTGGAGAGAAGATAGTAAGAGGAGAGGTAAGAACCTTTGCATCCACTTTGGTGGGGTCACTCCAAAGTTAGGTTGTCCTCTTCCCTTTAGTAGTTAGAATTTGTGTTTTATTAGTATTAGACATTTTTATTTGATATGAGTAGAGAAGATAATTTGTGTAAACAAATAACTTAGTGATAGCATGATCCTAGTAGCAAAGTGGCACTTCAATTGCATGATTAGTTTTTTTGTATTTTCTTTAGGTTTGTTTCTTTTTCATTTATTCAATATTTTTAAGGTTTTATTTTGGATCTGTAATATCCCTCACACACTAACCCATGTGCAAGAAAAGACCTAATAGCTAGAAAAACAAGGATGCTCAAGAGTCCATTGAACAAAAGAGGAAATGCGACTCCAAAAAATTTCTCAAATCCTCACAGTAGGTGGGATATCTGCATCTCACAAAGAGAAAATATTGAAAAAATTCAAGAACATACCTGAACTCCATGAAGTGATAAAAAACCATGAGCCCCATACATAAGCTCCCCTCAATCATCCTTGCTAATTTACAAAGGATATTAGACAACTATGGGCTACATCTCATGGAGAGAAAACAATAGAACTTGAAACCAAAGAATTTCCACCATGCTCATCATCAGATCCTTTATGCATTCAATAAGTCGATCAAGAATATCTATATGGTATGATAGAGGAGAACATAAAAAGTGGTCCAAATGAAGAAGTGAACCAAGGATATCATGATTATATTGAACATTGGTTCCAACGACCATCACCCTTTTATTCAACAATGATTTGCATCATATCATTCAAAACAATTGGTCCTCGTGTTCTTTTATTTATTAAAGTGTATTGTTCAAACATGAAGGTGAGTATATTTGTAACCATGTTATGTACATGGTTGCATTGGAAGAACACATATACATGAAAAGGGTTCCTTTTTTTTCTAAGGTAGAATAGAGAATGGGCGAATAAATGTTTCATATAGCTTTGTGAAACATCGTTTTTAATATGTTTTTAGCTCATAGATATTTTTCAATTTTTCCAAATAAATGAGGTCATGACGATTTGTTGGAGTTTTGCAAGAATTATTTTTTCATTTGGATTTGGAGAAGATATCCATGATTGATTCAAGGAAGTAATTGCATTTATTTTGGTTATTTTGTTTCATCAAAATGTATTTTATTCTAATAGTTTGTTACCTAATATTGTTTTGGAACAACTGAATCCCTCTTTCTATTACTTTCCTAAAACTTGTTTTTTTAAGGCTACTCTCTAACCTTTATTAGATTTTCTTTATTATTTTTTTGAATCCATGTTCTTAATTATATTATGGGATTACACAAAGTTAAAATTCCATATTATGAGACCCATATGATGCTAGTACAACCTCATTTAATCTCAAAGTTGGTGAGTATAGAATCATTATTAAATAGTAGCAAGAGAGTGCATGAATTTTCTAACCATGGAAGCACTACCATAATGTTATATGAAGAAGATGAACTTGGGGACTAGAGGTGCCTTTAGTTCATTCCATCATGGCCTCATCCACCACACATTAATTAAGTTTGACCATGATATGTCTTTGGGTTAATCTCAATACATAAGTCTATTTTTCATGCAAACAATATTTTATGGGAAATCTATAAAATATCTTCCAACCCAATACCATCCCATCCCGTAAAAAGATTTTCAAAGGTGCTTCCACATTCACCCATGCAAATGAAATCTATAAATTTTATCTTCAGGGTAAAGTTTGTGACAAGAGTCTTTGATGGAAAATGGGTGTAAGAAGCTAACTTGTCGGGATACTGAATAGGTTTGCTAGCAACAGGTACCGGTCTGTGGTATGACTAGGAAAACCCATCAATAATGAACAAGATAATGGGAAATGTGGAATTCTTCCTAGGGAGGATATTTCTTAGATGTCAAAATTACCCCATCAGATTACTAAACAAAAGTTTTGGAAATGGGTTATGATTTTGATCTGCCTAATCTATATTTCTTTGCATGAATGATATACTTGTGTATATCATTAAGAAGAAGCATGCATGGTTGAAATAAAGGTTAAATAAAATCCATCTATTAGTCATTTGAGAATAACGCTAAGTTTACCTTAAGGTCCTATCATCAAATTCATACTATATCTAGGATGTACTATCTTAAGAGTGGGACCATGATATTAGAAACCTAATATACTCAACTATGAAATTTATCTTTATTACTTGAATGACTGCAAATATTTTGAGAGTGAAAATGATTGATCAATTTCCTATGGTTTTTTTAGTTTTTGAGACTATTGATACTCTTTTATTTTCCTTTCTAAAGGAGAAAAACAAAATCCCTACTCTAATTTATACAGGACTCTCTGAGCATAAGTGATGTTAGTCTTTTGATGAAGTTTGTATAAGAAAGGAAATATAAATCTCTTCTATAGAAAAAAATAAAGTTGGTTATACATAGAGGAGGTGTTAGAAAAATCGGATTGTGGAGAAATAAAATAAAACAAATGCAAAAATAAAACACATAAGATACACAATACAATAGAGACACATGTGTATGTGGTTTACGCAGTGTGAGCTACATCCACCAGAGAAATTTCGATGTACTTCCTTTTATTATTCATCAAAATGAAGGGATACAACCTACAACACGCCTATTTTAACTTCCTCGTATTTCTCTCACAGTATCCTCTCTTAGAATATAATATTCACAATGATACACAACCGTAATACAATTCTCTCATAACAGAGGATCTCCTTCTAGGGAAAAAACCCCAACATAACTTCTATCGTCATATCTGCGACCTTATAATGAACGGTCTATATCTACAATGAAATTACAATATACATTTACAAGGAAATTTTCCTTCGAGGGCTTCTCCCCCGAGCCCCCATCATGGGAAGCTACCCCCAGACCTTGCAGGGGGGGGGTTGTACAATATTCTGGGGTGTATAAACATGTCTAAAAACAAATACCTAGGAATCAAGAAGATAATTAGGCTCCACAACCAACAATATCCCACTTGGAGACTGATCTCAACAACTCCACCATCATTGTATCTATTGTACTATGATCCTTCTTGGACCTAGAAAACTTCTCATTTTCACCTTCATGCTTGAAGACCAACTAAAACTGAGCAAGAATTCAATTTCTCCTGGGTTACTCCCTTTGTTAACATGTCTGCAAGATTCTGGCTAGTATGTATCTTTTCCAACTTCAAATGTCCATCTTCCAAAAAAAATCATATGAAATGGTACCTACGTTGTGTATGCTTAGTATTCGAATGGAAGGATTATTTATTTTCAAGATGAGTGACACTCTCACTGTCACAGTACAACTTGTTATTCTTCTACTTCTTTCCCAATTCCTCCATAAACCTATCCAACCAAATCATGTATTTACTAGCCTCTGTAGTAGAAACATACTTTGCTTCTATTGTTGAAAGTGAAGCAACATTTTGTAGTTTCAAAATAAAACTTACTGCTATTCAACCTACAATAAAAACATATCCTGTGGTGCTCCTCCTACTACCTTTATATCTTGCCATATCTGAATTGACATATCCTTGTAGAATAATGTCTGATCCTCCAAATCAATGCATGAGTACCAGTACCTCTCAAATACATAAGTCTCCACATTAATGCCTCTCAATGTTATTTACCTATATTTTTCATATACCTTCTCACAAATCTCACTACATGTGCAATATCTAGTCTTGTGCAAACCATTAGATACATCAAGCTGCCAATTGTTGGTGAATAAGGGACCCTACACATGTATTCTATCTCCTTGTGTGTCTCAGGACACATTTCCTTATTTAATTTGAAATGGATGGCCAAATATGTACTAACTGGTTTTGCATTCTGCATTCTAAACCTCTCCAACACATTCTCTATGTACTCACCTTGTGAGAATGCCAATTTATGATTTTTCCTCTCTCTTCTTATTCTCGTACCAAAGATTTTCTTTGTAGCATCCAAATCCTTCATTGAAAATGAATTATCTAATTTCTTATTGAGAACATTTATATCCTACATATTAGACCCTGCAACAAGCATGCCATCTACATACAACAGTAAGATAATATAACTTCTATTTTCTAGCCTTTTAAAATAAACACAGTGATCATAATGACATCTACTATAACCTTTTTCTGCCATAAAACTGTCAAACTTAAAATACCACTACCTTGGGGATTTCTTTAGGTCATACAAACTCTTCTTAAACCTACATACCCAATTTTATTTTCCTTTGACCTCATACCTCCGTGGCTACTACATATAAATCTCTTCCTCCAAATTCGAATTTAGAAAATCTATTTTTACATCTAACTGTTCAAAATGAAAATATTATACTACCATAAGAATTAAATATCCCTAATTGAAGTCTTTT
>JASDQU010819078.1:8747-24876 GCA_032191745.1 Picea mariana | reverse complement strand
TATTTGGAAATATTCCTTAGCATCTTTGTGAATTGTTGGCCACCATAGTCCTACACGCAATAACTTCTATGCAATAACTTTTCCTGCATAATTTCCTCCATCTATTCCCTCATGAGCTTCTACCAAAATCCTAGACCTTTCATGTTCTAGTACGTGTCTCTCAAAATGTTGTCTATGAACATTTTGTATAAGTGTCCTACAATCAATTGATAGTCTGCATCTCTGACTACCATATTATTCCATTGTGCAGTGTTAAACTCTTTTGGCACAATCCCTGTACTCAATTATTCAATAATATCAACAAAGTATTCATCGACTATTTGGAATAAAATTAACTACACATCAGGGAATTTGTCTTCCAAGTTGGTAGGTTCTTCTCCATTGGTTACCCTTGATAGGTTATATGATCTTGCATTCATCTTCCTTGGTTTGAATATCACTTCAAAATCAACTTCCTGAAATAATAGTAGCCATCTACAGATCCTCCCCCCCAACATTGGCTTGTTGACTAGGTATTTGAGGGTTGAATGATCTATGAACATCTTAAAGTGTTTTCCTAGTAAGTAATGTCTGAACTTTTGAAGTGCATAGACCATAACTAGGCCTTCTCTTTATGTAGTATTGTAGTTTTTCTCTGATTAGGACAATCCAAATCCCCTACTCCTGGCTGCACCATAATTTCTCCAAGTGCCATCGTTGATGAATCTACGTCCGCATGGAATGCATTTTCCCAATTTGAAAATACTAGAATAGGTGTTGTGACCATTTTTTCTTTCAGGGTGTCCAAACCTTGTTGGCACTCCTCATTCCACTGGAATTTAGTATCCTTGTTTAGCAATTTCTCCATTGGTGCAGTAATTTGTGCATACCCTTTTATAAATTTTTGTAGCAGCATGTATGTCCCAATGTTGCTCTCAGCTGGCATTTTAGTGGTGGTAAATTGACAATCATTACAATCTTGGAAGGATCTACTAACAATCATTATTTACATACTATATGGCCCAATAATATTCCAAATGGTTTCTCAAATATGCACTTCTTTATATTCAATGGTATCTAACACTACCTACATCTTTCCAACATCACTCTTAACACTTCCACGTGGTCTTTTAACAGACTATATACGGTCCAATCATCTAGATACACTTATAAAAACTATTGTATGAACTCCTTAAAAGAAACTATCACTACCCTTGAAAATATAGATGGTGCATTCTTCAGCTCGAAAAGCATAACTGTGTACTGGTAAGATCCCCATCTGTGGAAAAAGTAGTCTTGTACATGTCTTCTAGAGCTATCTTGATCTGATGGTAACCTGAGAATCCATCTGTAAATGAATATGCTTCGTGGCCTCCCACATTCTCTAGTACCACATCTGTGAAGGGGTGGGAAAAGGGTCATGTAGGCAAGCATTATTCAGTTTCCGCAGGTCTACACAAATCCTTATCCCCCCTTGTTTATTTTCTTGCACTACCATAGGGCTTATCCATTCAAATTCCTCCACTAGTTCAATGATGCCAGCTTCCAACATTCTGTCAATTTCTTCTTTCACTTTCTACTTATATATTGGGTTTAACCTATAAGGTCTCTGTCTAGAATATCTATCTTCAGGTTTGAGAGGTATCTTGATCTCTCCTCTCTCTATTTCTATACCTTCCATCTCTATAAATGTTGTTGGGAATAGGTCACTGTACTCATGCAATAACTTTGTTATTCGTTCCACTGTTTGTTCATCCCAATAGTCTCCAATGATGGCCATTTTGGGATTCTCAGTTGACTTTATTCACCTTGATCGGCATAGAAAACACTTCTAATTCTAGATATGGACCTTCGACCTCTCTTTCACATTCACCTTCTATAATATGAATGTTGCGTGGGTCATCTTCATCTAGTGCTTCTTCTTCCACATGATAGCATGACAATAGTTCCTTAACTATCTGTCTATTATGATGTTGATACTCTCTCATAAGTTCAACCTATGGTTCATCAATAAATATCACCCCTCTTATCTGTTTGAGTGTTGAATCCATGTTGGGGTTCTCATGTTCAAATGAGAAAGTGACTTTAAAATTTTGTTGTAATATTGTCCATTCTACCGTGCCTCTGCGTAGTTCTTGGTCTACATACCAGTTTTCTGGAATTCCTTCCAATGTGTGGATGAAGTGATGAGGCCATTCCTCTGGTGGTGTCATCCTCCATAATGTTCTGTATCTCTCCAAATTTTTTACTAGTTTCCCCTGTCCATCTTATCTCTGCATGATATTTCTCCCCCGCTCTATGCTGAATCTAATGCGCAATAGTCGTTTACATTGGTACCAGTCCTTAATTGTTTCTTTGTGTGCACCCCACCATATTGCAAGTGTTTCCTTGAGTGCAATGTCCAGGGATAAGAGCCTATGATTATCTAACACTTCATCTTCGTATCATGTTAGGAATTCTTCTAAGTCATTTATACCATGGAAGTTGGGAGGTTCTCATATCTCGGTACCCATCCATCTTACTATGTGGTCTATTCTTGCACACCTTCGTGTGGAGACTTCATGTAATATTTGTTGTCGATTCTCCAATCCTGTATCTGAGTCAGAAACACATGATGTGATGCTCCTCCAACTGAGTATCCCATCTGCAGTTGGATTAACATAATATTCTTCACGATGGTGGTTCTGTATAATTGGTTGATTTCCTCAAGATCTAAGCAAGTGGGTTCTACAAACCTTTCTCCTTCGAATGGATCTAGTGGCACAATGAATCTGTATTCTCCTAATTCAAATGTCATCTTCCTTGTATTCAAGTTTATTATAGCTTGGTTATCAAATTCCCAATCCAAGACAAGAAATTCTAGATAAGGTGTTGTACCATCTACTATTTCTATCACTTCAAAGTTTTCCTTAGTGCACACTGCATCCAGATCTACTGTCACACCCTTAAGCCTTCCAATTGGTAGAATTCTGTGTTGGTTTTCTAGATTAAATTAGACAGGTGAATAGCCTAGTATGGGATCTCCCATACACTACCATGTCTTCTTGGGTATCACATTTACCTCAGAGCCTAAATCTAGTATGATATCCCCCATATTAAAATCTCCAATGTCAGCATTCATTCTGAATTCCCTGCTTGTCCTTCTTCTTGAATGGAGGTGATTGAATGTATTCTATTCTAACTTTCCCTCTACCTTTGTGTTACATTTTTCTAACATATTTTGCAAAACTTTAACATATGATGGGTCATTCATTAGCTTAACATAGGATTGCAAAAAGTTCTTTATGGTACTTACTTGCGCTATCAGTGATACTTCGTTGGTGTGATCCATTGATAAGGGCATCTCATACATTATTACGTTATGAGTATGTTGTGTGGTTGATGTAGATTCAACATATTACTTGAGAAAATCATGTATTTTCTCCTTGAATATTTATTTTTCCTTCCCCACATCAAACTGTTTATGTGGTTCAGTATTTTTCTTCACCCATTGGTGTTTCTCTGGATCCTGTCTTACTACGTCATCTCATGTCTAATCTCCTTTGTGCATGACTATGTTGATGGTCATCCCATCATCTATGGATTCTACACAAAATCCATTGTATATTCTGATTTTTTTGATTTCTCTTTTCTTGGATTTTCCCTAAAAGTGTTGGGCATTCCTCTGTATCATGGTTTCTCGTGTGACAATACATACATGTTCCAGGTGAAAGTGGAAATTTCCTTGAATAATGTCCTGGTTGTTGGAATTTATGTCATACTACTGGACCTCTGCCTCCTCCAAATCCTCCTCTACCTCATCCTCCACCTTGATCGCCTTGCGATGCATTGTACTGAGGAACCTGATTATATTGTGCAGGATTATACTGAGGCTGCATGTTATTATACTAAGGTTGCGCAATGTTGTACTACTGCTGTGAATTATTATATGGAGGTGGTGCCTGGTTGAACTGTGGTGCATCTTTCCATGACATCATTTCTTCCTGCACCCTATAGGTGTCTGAAGTTATTTCCCTCATCAAGTCCATTGTGTTGCAATATTTGTCATCATGACCCACTAATTTGCAAAAAATGCAATATGAACTCTTGGGTATTGTCTGATACTTCTGCATCATTGGACAATTATATGGGTCATGTCCATGTGTTTTACATATGTTGAACCATGGTCCTCCTGTTGTAAATGTGTTTGGTAGCTCTATTTCCATGTACCGCGCAAAAGTTGGGCACTCATTCTTGTGGTGTCCTTCTCTCCTGCATGTGGTACACCAAAAAAATTCTCTTTTCTCTTTTCCCCTATTCTGGTTCAGTTGAAATGTGAGGCTCTTCAGATCCTCTTTCAGCTCTTCTATTATTAGATTGATCTTCTGATACTGGTTCTCTTCAAGTTGTAGGGATTCCTGTAGAGCCTCTACATATGTTTGAAACTTATTCTACCTCAAAGGGTATTTCAGGTGCGATAGTAGTGAATTCACAAAGAGATGTCTATGTTGCACATCTGTCACAACATAATTCAATTTACCCTTTAATCGTTTGAACCTCTGATCAATATCCCAAATAGAATCTTCTGGTTTCTATCTGATCTCAACCATCTCATTCATGTACTAATCTTCTGAACTGGGCTTCTAAAATTCATTTATCAGTAGCTTCTTGACATCTGCAATTGTCCTTGTTGTTCCTAGTGGACTATTTACAGCTAAGCTCATGTACCAATTTGGTGTGCGGTCTCTTAGTGTGATAGCTAACTACGCAAGATTTGTATCCTCATCTATGATATTCTTTTCTTCCCATATCTTCTCACATATAAACAAGTGCTTTTAAGGATCCTCTGATGCCTGTCCTCGAAATTATGGTAACCTAATGGTGGGATCATGTCCTACCATTTTGAATTGTGATGAAATAAAACCTATGTGGGATGTAGATACATGACTACTACTTCCCGAACTAGCTCCTCCAGTTGTTTCTCCTTGATTGGGTGCACTCCCTGTTGTGTTTCTTCCACTAAAGTTGGGTTGTCTAAACAATGTTGTTCTTATTGGTGTATTAGTCGCACATGGGGTTATGGGTTCCAAACTGACACTAACATGGATAGGAGTTTTGCCTTTTGGTCCATCCCTTGGACCTCTTGTCTTCCTTTCATGTGTTGCGAGTAGGATTTCCTTAATATAATCCACATCCCAGAGATCCTCTACCTCTTCTTCATCACTTTCCAAGCCCTCTCTATCTGATATGGATCTCTTCATATTATTCATCTTATATTGGCAGGGTACTCCACTGCGCATTTTTTCAGTTGTTTCCATGATCTGCTTGATCTAATATTCCTCCATCATGATTGGGTCCAAGGTATCCTCCTTCTTTCCCTTATCCATCTCTTCCTCCATCATGATTGGGTACAGGGTCTCCTCCTTCTTTCCCTTATTCATCTCTTCCTCAATTTCTCCAGCTCTTGTCAGTGCTTCCACCCTTTCCCCATGCACACATGGAATTTTAGTTGTATGCTTCCATAGTGATCACACCTTTGTTATACAGTAAGATATTGATTGAAGTATAGAGCGATCTGACATACTTACCTCTAGGTCCCTTCAAGAAATCTTGCTCTTCTGCACTGTAAGACTTCATAGTATCCACTACAAATTTTGTGATAAACCCCGCAACAATATTATCTAGCCAGAAATCTACTGTGTGTGTGAAATTGTTGTGAACTTGTTGTAACTGTGCAATCTCCATAGGATTCCAATCGACCTATTTGATTCGATTTGTAGGGTGGTTGTATTTCAAACTAAATATCCACTCTTGAAACACATGCAGGAAATCACAGAAAAAGGCCTCATGCAATTCTCTAAACACGTACTTGTACAAATATTTACGCAGTGTTAATTTAGGGTTTTGTTATCCTTTTGTACAAACTCAAGGTCCTTTGTTTTCAGCCAACTTTCAATCTTCGCCTTCGTTGGATTCCATTTTCTAAACATTCCTTTTTATATGTTCATTCTCTTCGTGATTCTTTCACAGATCCCACTCACTCAATCCCATGAAGTTCCAGTCGACAACAAAACCATTTGTTGGTTTTTACTCCTTCTCTAACTAACTCTTTGGATGAACCAGGTTCATATCTAAACAAGTTTCCAACAAATCCCTCTAAAACTATCTACCCTCCTTGTAATCCATAAGGCAACATGACACACAGAGTGTACTGTGTAGTCTCACCTGAGATAGTTCTATGGGTGACTGCAATGCTCATAGGCTTGCAGTCTAGGAAAGAGTGGGGATGTGGGATTGCAATTCATCTTCTTAAGTCTTGATCTGGTGGTTCCTTCTATTATTCTTAAGATCCGTTCATATATTAAGTGTATGCGTGCATTCTAACAAATCTACCAATTTGCATATCTCACAGAATTATTCATTCATCAACTAACTACTCACAGAAAGTAATTATGCAATAAACACATCACATAACACAGTTGTTACTATGGTTCACCCCCTTCTGGGGTACGTCCACAAAGATCTGGTGTCTCAATATCTTTTATTATGGTTTTGCAATATATGGCATTGAGCACACTACAAATCCATTTATACGATCACAAAACAGACTCTACGACCTTTGTGAGGCTGACTAAATTGCATTAGGATCCTCATCTTGCGATCTAACCCTCAAGGTCTAGTTACTTGAATATCCTACAAATAAACAACTTAAAAAAATTGTATTAGATCTTACAGTAGTTTCCTTCACCGAACCATACAAAACTTAGGAACCCATGACCTAGACCTCCTAGGTACTTATTTATACTTATTTTTGGCTTATCAACCATTACAATATCCTAAAAACACCCTAATCCTAATGTGGTTAGGTTTTCCTGCATCCACGCCTTGCATGATTTCCTTGCACGTGCTACTTTTTCTCTTTTTCCGACATTTCTTTTCCTTTGTTTTCGATGTTTCTTTTCCTTTATTTATGGTGCTTCTTTTCCTTTATTTATGATGCGCTCCTCTATTTTCCAGTGCTTCTTTAATTCATTCAAAAACTTCTTCAATTTTTCGCAACATTGGAATGCGCCAACACTTCACAACACTTGTAGACTTTTTCAAAGAGTCTGTTATGTTTTCCAAAGTGTCTACCTTCTCCAAAACACCTTCTTGATTTCCACCACGTCTCTCATGAAATGGTATTGTACATTAATATGCTTCATCCTAAAATGGTAGGCTAGGTTCTTTGCTAAGAAAATATCACTTTGACTATTGCAATTTATCTTCATAACTTGTTTTTCAAACCTAGTCCCTAAACATAGTCTATGTAGCCATATTGTTAGAAAAATAGGATGGCAGAGAAATAAAATAAAACAAATGCAAAAATAAAACACAGAATATACACAATACAATAGAGACATAGATCTACGTGGTTCACCCAGTGTAGGCTACGTCCACTAGAGAAATTGCCAGGTCCTTCCTTTATTATTATCCAATAAATGAAGGGATACAACCTACAACAAACCTGTTGTAACTTCCTCTTCTTTATCTCATAGTATCCTCACTCAGAATACAATATTCACAAAATGATACATAGCCTCAATACATTTCCCTCATAAAAGAGGTTTTCCTTCTAGAGAAAAAAACCCTAACATAACTTCTACCGTCAAATCTGTGACCTTATAATGAATGTTCCATATTTACTATGAAATTAAAATATACATTTACAAGGAAATTTTTCCTTCTGTGGATTCACCCCTGAACCCCCACAGGGGGAGGTAAACCCCCCTGCACTCCCCCATGTGGAGGAGTGTACATTCTTCTGGGGTGTAAAGTCTTCATGGGGTATAAACATGGCTGAAAACAAAGGCCTCTGAATCAAGAAGATAATCAGGCTCCACAACCAACACATGCAACTTCTTTTCTTGCATGATTGGTTGCCATGTATTTAGTTTGTGTTGTCAAGAAGGTTACAATCTCCAATCTCTTACTGGTCCAAATAGTTGCTCCACCAAACTTCTTGACCATATATTTGCTGGTCAACCTTCTTTGATCAAGATACCCATCCTAGTTAGTGTCAACAAATCGATGTACATTCACTTTCCTATTAGTTTCATGTTTCCCTTGGTAACTGATCGCATATTCTATTGTGTCAATAAAGTACCTAAACACTCTCTTGAAAATATTCTAGTGTTCTTTCCTAGGTTTCAGCATGTACCTTCTCAATACTCCCATAGCATAAAAAACATCTGGTCAAGTGCAGGCCATTGCATACATCATACTACCAACAACACTAGCATAGGGAACATGTGTCATGTCCTCTATTTCTTCTTGTTTCTTTGGACAATGTTTAATAGTTAGTTTCCCCCCCATAGAAATTGGTACCTTAACTAGTTTGCAATCCTGCATGTTGAAACACTTCAATACTATTTGTTGGAAAATCAAGCATTGATGCTTCATCACACATCTCTTGGGTTCATATGATCGAGTGGTAGACCTACATATGTGTAATATCCCTCGGTAGAGCCCCAGTTGTAATTATGAATTGTAAACATATTTGATAGGCTGGTGAGCTGAGTTATAATAATAAGGAAGCTTATGTGGTGATTAGGTTAGAGAGCCTAGGATGATAAGGCCATGAGCCTATTTTGTATATGTAATTATGGAAAATCATTAATAAAAATATACACATCGCTGCGTGTAGACCGACCATGAAGAAAGAGTGATGGGGGACTAAGCTTCCATAAGGCTGGGCAAGGGAGGGGGCTAAGTGTTTGGGCCTAGGGGATAAGATAGGGGGCTTACCTCTAAAGGAATAATATTTTAATATTAATTCCTAAAGGATAAGGTGGACATGTTGAGTGTTTTCCTCAGTTCCTAGAAAAAGGAACGTATGATAAGTGGAGTGCATGCGACTGTAGGAAGACAAGGGTCAACCTGGGCACATGCAGTTATTGTAGGGAAAGCCAACACTGTTGGGTTCGCTTCCCATTTTGTCATCCTCCACCTGAGTTCGCTGGGATTGGGTGATTTCTGAAACGATTTTTCCTCCGCATCTGCATTTGCATACCCATGCACAACGAAGGAATCCCTCATGGGAAGGTGGTTCATTCTATCCATTCTTCCATATGGAAGTCCGAACTCAAAACCTTTGTGATCGACCTCTGCATTGTTTCCTGGTCATGCATCCTGAACTCAGTGGGAAAACCCATGGTCTAATCCTCTGTCTATCATGTTTTCTCTATGATCGACCTTTGCATTGATTCCTTGTCATGCACCTTGAAACCAGTGGCAAACCCATGGACTGAGCTGCGTCTTCTGTGAAGCCTGAAAATTCTGTAAATGTATATGTCGTGTGTGTTATAACTGTGGGTTGTTGTGGCCATGCAGTTCCTTGTCTGAGTGTTGATTGTTGTCGTCATCTATTCCTTACTGAGCCTTGCAATGGCCCTCCTTATACCAGAACAGAGTTGAAGAAGCAGGTTGTCCAACCTGTGTGCAACACTCTTTCCAGGTGAGAGAGGTGGTTGTGGTTGAAGAAGCAGGTTGTCAGGCTATGAGTGACTCTCTCCAGGTGAGTGAGTGCATGGAGGAAATGAGAACTCCTGGAAGGGGTCCTATAGTTGCGAGAGAGCTCGGAGAATTCCGGTCCGACCTATTGTTGAAGCCCAAGGCAAGGGAGGTTTAGCAGTCGAAGGACTGTCTAGTGTGACAGTGAAGGTGTATACTCTTAGGGTGGGACAAACATGTGGGGAATGAGAGTCTGTGAGCAGTGAGAATAAGTGGCTCCTGGGAGATAATCCATCCTCATAAACTATGTGTCTTCTTTTTGACCTTGCCTATTTTAGGATTCCCTTGCCCGATGGACCTTAGTCCCATCTCGGGGGTGTCCTACTGCTGAGAGTGATGAGAAGAATGGTCTATGGCTGGGAGGTTCATGGAAGGTCTACATACAGTTGGTGGTGTTATTCCAGTTGAAAGATAAGGATAATTTTTCTGCTTAATTTTATGTTATGCATAATGCTGGAATATTATCATGTGTTTCGTTGCATGTATGAATTGCTGTTAATTCTATTTAAATCTGAATGGTAAAAGTAAATCTATGTTAAAATGTGTTAATTTGATTTAATGCATATTATATTTATATGTGAATATTCTACAGTGGTGGCATTGCCTGGTCTTTGTGGAAGGTCAGGGATGCTTTAGTTTGGTATCGCAGCTAATTCAGAGCTGAGTAGTGGCATTGCCCAAACCTGTTGATGGTTAGGGATGTTACAAATTGGTATCAAAGCATGGTTAAAACACAGAGCCTAGATGGGCCATGTTAGTGGCTAACGAGACAAAGATTTCAGAGTGAATTTTTGTAGAAAGGGACAAAATTCGAGGTTCAGAGTGTCTCTAAGTGCAAGTGGTGTGTCGATAGAGTCTTTGACTCAAAAAGCTCAGGAGAAATAGATTAAGTTTTCTCGTAAAGGGACGTAAAGATTTGTTGCAAGGAGTGAACAGATATGAAAGTCGACTAAGTGTCGAAGAAACCTTCTAAGGAGAAATGGGTTTGAGAAACAAAGCCTATGCGGAGTAGCGGTATCGTAAAACTGCAACTTATGTGGTATTTGGCCACAAGGAGAGAGATCTCAACACTAGTGGTGTTGGGACTGTAGGATCCATTCGGAAGGAAGGGGAAACCTTTAGGATCGTCAGATCTAGAGAAGGTGTAGAAGGGTTATCCTGGAAGCCCTTCGGACTTCACGACTTCAGTGAAGTTGATGCAAACTAAGAGAAAGTTCGAAGACCGAAACTGCGAAGTCCAGAGGAAAGATCTACACCATAGATATGGGGAGAAGTCTTACCATTAGATCAAACCAAGAGAGAAGATAAAGAGGTTCGTAATTTTGGATTCGAAAGATTGGAAGGAAGAAAGCGTAAGAACTTATAAAGTTTGAAACTCCGAAGTGACATGGCATGGTGATGCCACTTGGTTTGACATGGACACATCAGCTTTGCGCCTCGTGTCAGTGGGTTTTGAACCCATAGAAGTTTGAATTGTCATTTGGAACGTGACGCGTGTCACCCATATGAATGGGCCACGTACCATCCACTAGTATTTCGCCTTGTGGCATTCTGTATGAGTAGGGTTAGTGGGGCCCGAGGTTACGTAATGTAGTTAAAGATCGAAGGATTCACAGTGGGATTGATCACGATACATCAAGATCAATGACCAAAAGGCATTGCGGGGACCCAAGTTGCATGGAAGTTAATTCTCCAAGGAGGTCTCGCAATCCAAACTGTGGTTTCACTGAGGGGTTACACGATAGTGTTAGAAGAATTGTGGGATGAAAGGCAGGTTACTCCAAAACCACCATTGCATGCCCCCGCAATTGGGAAAATGTTAAGTGATGTAACGTAATGACGTCACAAAAGGTGATTGGGAATGTTCAGAGATTAAAAATTTGGAATGTGCTGATGCACAAAATTCTGAAGCTTTGAAGTCCTGAAGCTTCGATGACAAAAGTTCCACAGTGAGTGTTAGCCGTTGGATGCTGGGTAGACGTGCACTGTTGATCCACCCTACTTCGCGAGTTTGGTAACTTGAAACTCTGAGAGATTGTTGTGTTGTGCTTTGAAAACTTCCAAAGCCGAAGTCCAGGGTAAGAACTTATTGATCTAGCACTTGATCATGGCCCATGGTCGCATGCGTCAGGGGCTGAGAGAATAGGGGCTAGTGCCCAAAAACTGTGTTAAGAAGGGAAAAGGGTTAGGAAGGAAGCAAGTGGGTTTTGTTTGGTTCGAACTCGCACTGGAACTTTGTGATAGGGTCCAACAAATTTATAAGAGCCATTATCTCAGAGAAAAGAGATCGTTGCACAAGAAGTGCCTCAGAGAAGAAGCACAAGTTTTAAAGGATCATAGATTTATTCTCAAGGCTCAAAATTGAGCAAGGAAGCTATGATTGGGAAGGTCTCGGAAAGAGGAATCCTGATGTAATGGTTACATTAAAACATAAAAAGTGTTAGAGATGTCTTCAGATATAATAAAGAAGGCGAGAGAAAGACTTCTTGGTCTTTAGATGATTTTTCATTGTAATGTGTCTTTGAAAGACAGGAGTTGTAATCATGTTTTTTTTTTTTTTCTGAAATGAATAGAACAGACAAAATTGATCCAATTGTACAGTGTTGATATTGTTTCGTAGTTTACTGTTATTATGTGTTTTGTGAAAGTATGATGTTCTTGGTGAGTGAATGAGTTTGTGAAGAAATTGAATAAGTTTCAAGTGTTCTCTTCTGTAAGATATGCAAGGAGTGTGCGTGAGAGAGTCTTTTTCGACTCGAAGCTCAGAAGAGATAGCGTAGAACTTTTGTATGCAGAGTGTGCATATCAAGCGTAAGGAGTGCATATAGAGGGAACTTGTTTTAAGTTCAACGGGCTCAAGAAGATGAGCATAGAGTGTGCCAGGAGGGCACCAAAAATTCTTTTGGAAGATGCAGAAGGGCCGAGTCCCTTTGAGACTGAGTAAGTTAAAATCTTAGGGAGAAACAATGCAAGTTCACACGCAGAGCGCAAGTGTGCACCAGGGTGAAGTTAAAATTTCATTAAGAAAAGATCGGGAGGGAAAACACCATCAAAGCCTTCAAAATATTCTAAATAATTCAATTTAGGGAGGAAGTCAAGTCTAGAAGAATTGACGCCAAGATATTTGGCAAGAAGTCATTGAGAACCTGAACGGAGGGTAGGAATCCTTGGAGGGAGAAGCGTCGATAGCTGTGCATTGTTAGATCAAAATAAAATGCGAGGAGGATAACACTAGGATTCATTCAACACTCAAAAGCTCAGGAGAGGTAGAGAACCATCGATCTCAAGGAAGATCGAACTGCTAGTTCCTTTCATTGAGAAATCGAAAAATCAAGAGTTGGGAGAAAATAGGAAGTTTCTCTCAAAAATCCCAAAACGCGAACATCCGATTCATGAGGAGAGATCTAGACCATTGAATCACGACGAGTGTGAGTTGTTGATCCAATACACTTGAATTTCATGAAGTCAGAAGTTGGAAAGGGGAAGATAACTGTTTTTCTAATTTCGTGAACTGCGAAGTCCTGATTCACGAGAAAGGATCCACACCATTGGATTACGACGAGCTATGAGTCATTTGATATGACTCATGTGGATTTTGAAAAACTAGAGATCGGAAGAAAAGAGGGGAACTATTTTTCGAAACCCCGAAATGAAAATTGTCGATTCGCGAGGAATTGATCTGGACCGTCAAACTCGGAAAGTTGTGGACCGTTGATTTGAGGCGAACGAGGTTCGAGAGCTCAGACCTCGGGAGAAAGGAGGAGAGCTAATCCTCAAAGTTCGCAAAGGGTAAAGTCCCATAGCGCTCGGAAGTTGGGCCCCAGGTCATAGCTAGAGGTCATGTCGGTGGAAGTTAAGAGAAGAGATAGCACACGCTAGACTCTTATTTCAGATTTTAGGGATAGAGAGAGTCGAGGGTGACTCATATCGAAACACCCGATATGAGAAATCCCAAAACAACTTTTCGATAGGTGCATGGTCATAGTCGGTGGTCACGTAGAGGAAGCTTGCGCCCATTAATATTTATCACGGGTGAGGTTTTGTGCAAGGCCTGTGGATTTTTTTCGTGGAGGTACTAGTAGGGACTCAAAGAGTTTCCCCAGCTCCAAGAGTTGAAGATCCATTGACTAAGAGATCAGAAGACCCCGCTGAGGTGGGGGATTTGCGTTGAAAGTGATCAGGGAAGGAATAATCATGCACAATGATCAAAGTGGGAGCACAAGAAGATTTAGGAATATAGGAAGAATTGAATACTTCTGGGATCAAGAAGAAAATGTTTTATAGGGAGAAAGAAGTTGCTGTAATTTTTGTGGCAGCAAGTATGTTATGGCTCGTTGGGTCAGCTAGAGGAAAGAATGCTTGCATGTTTGCAAGTGTTGTTGGTCATGTTGTTGCTTAAGGAAGGAAGCAATATAGGGCTGAAGTGTTGGTTATAAGTTTGATAAAAGAATCATGAAAGCTTCTACTTCCATCAGATATTCAGGTAGTATAAAAATTTATTAATGACAGTCATGCAGGTATGAGTTTTTATCACTCTTTTTACATAATTGTTGAAATGAAATTTTGGTAAGAATTTCCTCAGCTAGATTTATTTTATAAAATCACATGATTATATTATTGAATGCATACCACTGGATGTGGTGAAGGCTGGAGGCCTGTATTAATTCAAATCTTTTTAGATTCTGAATGCACACACTAACATAGTAGAATGTCACGTTAATTTGGTTATGGGGTAATAACCAAAGAATTAAAGATAAGAACTGGTTATAGGAATAAATGCCAGTAAGATAGTCATGTATGAGACCAGGACTTGGTTGGATATGTCAAGGTATGGATATGGAAAGTTTATGAGCCACACATGTACTAAAAGCTTCCTACTTTTAAATAAAACTTGGGATGCAACCTTTTTGCTAACAATAATGAACACCACAAAATTATATTCTTGGTGTAGTGTTTGGGTCAAAAAGGAAGGCATCCAATTAATTGGGAAGACAACAGGAAGTGTGTGGAGAATGTGTCAACATATTGGTCAGAATTCCAACTTATGGATGGTGATATACATGACTGAGATAAAGAGCATTATGTAATTCAATGCAGGGTGCACTGAATAAGAATGCATTGGGAATTGCACTCATGCATAGTAAGTGATATAATTGTATACTAAATGAAATGGTTGAATGTGTTTTGTAAGTACATGCACATATATTATTGCATGGAAATAATTGTTACTAACAACTGAAATGTTGTTCCCCGGATGGGGTGTTAGTGAGGGCCAGCTGGCACATGCAGGAGCACGGAGGGTGCCAACGAGGCACGGAGCCACGTGACGGGCCCGTGCCTCCGTCCGCCACCCTCCGAGAGTATTAATGAGTTCTAATGGCAATGTGAAGGCTTGTTTATTTCACTCGACCTCCGCATTTCGAAATGGCTCTAGTGTTATTCTCCGGTGTTATTCTCTGGTGTCATTGTTTCTGCTGGTGGATGGAAGAGCTTCCTCCACCGCTGCCATGGCCGACGTTTAAGTGTGCATACTGGTCCCTGGAGGCTCCCCACCACGACCATCTCTGCGACCTTAGCTGCGTGCATTCGATGCCTAAGCACAGGCGACGTCTGAGAGGGAAACCACGACGGGGTTCTCCCTGGAGACCGCGGTGACCCTCTTTCTTCTCGCGTGATATACCTCCATCTGCACCTTCCCTTCACCCCCAGGAGGTGCAGCCCAGCCACACTCCTCCAGCTCCGCCGATTGCAAGCTTAAACTCCTTGGAAGTGATTCCTTGGTCACCATGCTCCTCTCTGCGTTTACTCCTCGCTCCTTCCTGGACTGAACCGCTCTCCACTCAGCGCTCGGCTTTCCCACGAACCTTAGGTGAAGAGCCACCACCTCCGACGCGGGTACCTGGGAGCTCTGTGATCCCATCCTTTGACGCAACCATGGGAAAGCAGGTAAAAGATAAATTGGCCATTCTCTACGGCCTTGTATTCGAGCTTCGCCAGGGTGTCGAGGACCTGTAGTTCCGACTACAACTTTCGAATGATAAGGTCACGCTCTTCCTCCAGCTCCTTTCCTCGCTGCATGAGACCTTCCTCTCAACCCCAGAAGAAGCAACCTTCAAGCAGCCACCCAACGTAGACACAGCCGACGACGAGGAAAAGGAGAGCACGACTTCGACACAGGGACATGGCGCAGCTACCACGACTGGAGATGTGGTAATCCAGTGTGCAGCAGAGCCGTCCATGAAGGTAACTGGTAGTGCAGCCATGGTTGAGCAAGACACTGTGAGGCACGACCGTGGAGATGAGACGAAGGAGGAGGTCAAGGAGCAATGGGGCGACGGGACGACAATTGTAGAAGAGGAACCTTGGACAGGCGACCTCAACGCCACCTGGCCAGGTTATGCGTCAGGTGTCTAGTTTCTGTTTGTTTAGAAGTCATGTCAACTGGTTGCTGCTTTATATGGAGGTCCACTCTATTTTTATACATTACACTGTATGGTTTATTACTGTGTTTAAGTTGACTAAGATGCTGACTGGGCTGGTTTCCCCTCTGTTGGGGTAGCCCAGTAATTTCAGCAGACCAAATACTATGTTTTGTAACTCTTTTTTGCCTCTGGCAGGT